>CM039511.1:7600860-7645204 GCA_022432975.1 Begonia masoniana | reverse complement strand
TTTTTTTTTTTTTTTTCGCTATCCTCAAACAAATGCAATCCAAACAGAAAAATCCAAAACAGTAAATAGTTTCTCTGCTTCACGAAATTCTGAACTGAGAATTCCAAACAGGTTATCTCTGATTGCGTATTCGGCCTTCAACAGAGTCTTCTCCGTTCGGCGATGGCTGTGATTTGGGCGGCGACGGAGATTCTGCTCGGGTGGTTTGCAGAACGGCGGCGACACGGCGGTGGATTCTGTCCACGCGACGGCGGCTTCTCCTCTTCTCGTCGGACGGCGCGGCAGCGACTTCCTCGCGGCGCTGGTAGCTCTGTTCGGCACTGCGCGTCGGGGCTGCGGGACAGAACAGGGCCTCTGTTCTTCGCGGTCGGCGGTGGCGGAGCAGGTCGGAGGTGGTCGACTAAGGCGGCGCTTCTCCTCTCTCGGCACAGCGGCGGTGCTCGGTGGAGAAACTCTCTGTTTCTTCGCTGGGCTTCGGGCACACCTCTCTTCCTTCTGTTCTTTTTCTTCTCCGTCGAAACAGAACACAACCAAAGAAAAAAAACATTTTTTCTTTTTTATTTTCAATTTCTTTATCTCCTAAAAATTACAATTTCACTTACCGAAATTATAAACCTAAAATCGATCGATACCCTTCGAAGAATCAAACCCTGATTTCCGAAAACCACTTCAACCTGAAGCTCTGATACCAGTTGTTAGGATTAGACGCCCTAATCCACCTGTAACGAACGATTCAAGAAAACCGAAAAAGAAAATACGAGAAAATAATGGACACCGAATTTTACGTGGAAACCCTAGAAAAGGAAAAAACCACGGGCAGATGAGAGAATCACTAATAATAATTCGGTACAATGAGTTTTGCGACTCAAGTATCAATATATAGAGAAAACGTAAAACCCTAATATTAAAATACAGGCCCAACCCGGCCCACTAGAATTCGGGTCACACCAAATTCTAACATGGATACGGCTAAATTCTTGAAAAAAGTGTTTGTGGAAGAGTTGGGGTCGAGTTTGGCCGATATTGTGACCCAAATGGCTCAAGATGCGAGTTTTTTTTTTTTTTGTGTATCCTTTTAAAACCGTCATGGTTACCCTTTTTGCTGCAAGACGTTCTTTTTGATTTCACAGAGATTTCCGGGCAAAGCTTAAAAATATTGTATAATCTCTCTCTCTCTCTCTCTCTCTCTCCTTTATTGTTTTTTGTTGTTATGCGTTCTGGAAAATAGATAATGCAAAAAATCATGGTCATGTGCCTTCTGGAAAACCAACTTTATGGAAATTGTTTCAAGGGACTGATCTTGTTTCCCCCTCTTTATATCATGATAGTCCCCTTCCCTTACATTTAGTTTATTTGGCATGTATCACTGTTAAAGAGTTTCACGGTTGAACACATACACATGACACCTCCGAGATGTGTCCACCTTTTTTCAATTGCAGAGTCATCCCAGAATCACATGACACGTTTTGGACTCATTGACATCTTTTTCTTTTAAGCGTGGGTTTCACGAGAGAGATGTAGAATTGGTCTACAAAATTGAAACAAGAATTTTTGGAGACCAGCAATCAACTCCCCCATTCGGACCAATAGTCTTACCTTTATCTTTAGAAAGGCTCTGAGATCTTTCTTTTGCGCCAAACAATCCAAAACAACTACATGTTGGGTTTGCAAGCTTTAGAGTCATCACATAGGTTTTTTCTTTTCTATATTTTTTGCAGCTCTTATAACTTATAGCACTATTAGTTCGACAAATTTATTTTAAATTATTTTTTCAAAAATATAACTTGTTTTGAGTTACTTTTATCCAGACTCTGGTATACCAAGTGTTTGTTTATATTTCTTCACTCACATTGATTCATGATCTTAATTTGCAGCTTACAATGCTGGGAGAGTTTCGTCTTCGCCTTATAAAATTGGTTAGTGCTGAAATTGTGCTTCCTTTGATGGTATTCTAGTGATATATCTTAGTAGAGTTATATGGTAGACTGGTTTTGGTTTGCTCACCCTTGTTGTATGATTCATAGAAAAAATTCACAAGAAACCTGACTCCAAGTATATAAATTTGGTGGTTTGGTTGCAGTATTAATTGTATCTTTTTTATTATTGTTATTTTCCAAACATCTTTTCATGGAAAAAATATTTGTTAATTTTTTTAATGTAGTTGGAATGATGTCAACTCTTATTTAGGTATCATCCATGCTACAACATATGCTTTTGGTCCAGCAAGTTACCTCTTTGGCCTTCCTATCTCTGGCCAGAATATTTATTTTGAATTGTTTTTCTCATGTTTAATCTGTTTACAAGGTGTTCTGAAAATCCTTTCTGTTTCTTAGGGAATTAACTTATTACAGGATGATATTTAGTTCAATGTTGTATTTCCTGTTTTTTTGGATTGGGATAGTCAAGAGAAATTGATATCAAGTTATGACTAGGTTGTATATCACATTATTGGGGGTTCTATTCCCTGAGGATGACTAAACTTTTAGCTCTTTTAATTATCAGACCTATTCGAAGGGCATGAAATTAAAAATGATAATTTACACTAATTTTTAATCTATTAGTCATGTGACATGAAATTTTAAGAAAATGATTTTACTTATGCTTTTATGACTAAAATCTGATTTATATGATCTTTGTTTCTAATTTCTCATAATTTATCCTTGGATTCATCAATTGTACTAAAATAATAGAAGATTTATGAATAATACGCATTAATTTGTTATAAACTAACTGGACGGTGGTTTGAAATTAATTATAGTAAGAACTTATTTTATTTTGTGATTGGATGGATAATTTTCTTTTTGTGAAAAATTGAAATAGCAAGAACTTATTTTATTTATCAATTTCGTTCTTAATTTAGAAGAATACCAATATCTAACCTCTTTTTACAAAGAAATGATGGCTTAGGAACTCATAATAAACCCGTGGATATTCATGTCCAATGAATGTTTGACAAACACCCATCTCTTCAGTATATTATAGATATATTTTAAAAGAAAAATGTATTTGGTTTTAAGGGACAAAGTTAGGTATTAAAAAACAGCAATGTAATCCCCAGATCTTTATATTGAAAATTATGTTGGCTTTTAAGCAATCAACATTATACCATGTTGAATTTTATTTTGATATTTGATGGTAAATCATGTAAATGCATTTAGCTGAGAAAAAAAATTACATCGTTGCCATTCATTCATTTTTTTGCAAAAGTATTATTGGACAAGTTCAGAATTCCCCAATAAGCCTAATCCTTTAGATTTGAACATTTCATGCATGTGTGATTTGGTAGAGGGCAAAAGCTTAATCTGTTTTGCTTTGCTTATAAAGCGTAATGGCTATTTTAGTAGACAGTTCCAAAAAGGCCGGAATAAAGGATGTTTCATTGCATTCCTTCTCTTATTTTGCTAGCTGATGCTCTCCTTAGAATACTATAAAAGTCGTTTTTCATGATCTCATTTATCCTTATTGGTAGATGATTACACAGAGAACATTAGACCCATGATTTTTGAAGCTCTTTCTCCCTCTTTTTTTGTTATTTTTATATATTGTTATAGCTATGTGTTGGTATTGTTAACTTTCTTTTTTATCAGGCGAAGTGGCTGGTTGAATCAACACTTGTTCCATTAAGGATTTTTCAGGAGCGATGTGAGGTAATACATACAGGGCTTTTGGTTTGCCATTACATACTAAGCAACTCTATTGCTATATTGATGTTTTTCCTCTTTAGCTCTCATAGCTTCACTTTCACTTTCTGACAAACTGCTTCATATGTGTTGCAGGAAGATTTCTTGTGGGAGACTGAACTGATAAAAATAAAGGCTCAAGACTTGAAGAATAAAGAGGTGAGTGGAGATTTTTTGTTGCAGTTTTAAATGATCATGTAACACCCGGTATTTTCCGTGTAATTATTTTCCCGAATAATTAAGCGGGATTACTCTGATATTAATGCAATGATTGTTTTTAATAAAATTGTCGATGTGTTTAATCGAACGAGGGTGATTCGTGAGACCGAATTGATTAACTAAATAATGTTTTAGTTAAAAACCAATGGAAGGGCAAATTAGGAAGAAATTAAGGTTGGTGGGAGAAATCAAAAGGATGATTGACACTTGGCAAACTTGTGGAAGAAGACAAGCCATGTATTCCATTTCCTTCTCTTCCTCCTACGTGAGACATTTCCCTCTCTGCTCTCTCTCTCTCTCATTTCCCTCTCCGCTTCTCTCTTTCGGTTGAAGAAAATCAACACAAGGAGTTTCTTCCTTCTCTGATTTTCCTCCTGCTTTTCAGTCTAAGGTAATCATCTTAGATAGAAAACGATTTTTAGTTTATTTATTTGCTAGTTTCGTGATGTTTAGGGTTAATGTCCGTTTATGCATGCTTTAGGTTCGTGAACCACAGTGCTCGTGCGTTCAAGCTTGCTGCATTTCGGACAACAGGTAAGTTCATACGTATAGGTTTGGCCCTTAAGGCCCTACAATACGGAGGTACTAAGTTTTATGTTGTCGGAATTTCTGTTGGGTAGTTAAACCATAAGTTATGTTTTAGGTTAAGTGTGTTCTGTTTTATATTCTGCTTATTATTCTGTCGCCTGTCTATGAATGTTCATGCATACACGTTTTTCTCTGAAAGTCATGAAAATGTTTTCTGCACACGGTTTGAAGTTAAGTAAGATAAAACCTGTAATGAAATGTATGGTTAAGTGTGGATGAGGACTGGCATCCTGTTATGTACTCCTGTTATGTCCTGTTGTGGCATGTACTCCTGTTGCGCCAGCTCTTCCTCCCACTTATACCTTCCTGTCCAGTGAAATGTAATGTAATGAAATGTAATGTTCATGTATTTGAAAATATTCATGCATAGCATATGCACACTGCATTCTAGTATGTTCTTACTGAGCTCTAGGCTCATAGATGAACTCCCTGTTGTAGGTACGGATACTCCAGATGAGAACCTTGTGCCTCAAGATGACGAGCTGATGTAGTTGGAGGATCGAGCTCACGGGGTTTGGTTGCTGCAGTCAGACAAAAGTTAATCCTGTGAGAATGTGTTTTCTGAAGTTATGTCCAATATTGTACTATCTTTTGAAGTTTAAAATCATTTGAAATGTAGGGTCCAGTTTTATATACATCATCCGGTTACTGTTCACTTTCGTTTTATATACATCATCCGGTTACTGTTCACTTTCGTTTTATATACATCATCCGGTTACTGTTCACTTTCGTTTTATATACATCATCCGGTTACTGTTCACTTTCGTTTTATATACATCATCCGGTTACTGTTCACTTTCGTTTTATATACATCATCCGGTTACTGTTCACTTTCGTTTTATATACATCATCCGGTTACTGTTCACTTTCGTTTTATATACATCATCCGGTTACTGTTCACTTTCGTTTTATATACATCATCCGGTTACTGTTCACTTTCGTTTTATATACATCATCCGGTTACTGTTCACTTTCGTTTTATATACATCATCCGGTTACTGTTCACTTTCGTTTTATATACATCATCGGTTACTGTTCACTTTCGTTTTATATACATCATCCGGTTACTGTTCACTTTCGTTTTATATACATCATCCGGTTACTGTTCACTTTCGTTTTATATACATCATCCGGTTACTGTTCACTTTCGTTTTATATACATCATCCGGTTACTGTTCACTTTCGTTTTATATACATCATCCGGTTACTGTTCACTTTCGTTTTATATACATCATCCGGTTACTGTTCACTTTCGTTTTATATACATCATCCGGTTACTGTTCACTTTCGTTTTATATACATCATCCGGTTACTGTTCACTTTCGTTTTATATACATCATCCGGTTACTGTTCACTTTCGTTTTATATACATCATCCGGTTACTGTTCACTTTCGTTTTATATACATCATCCGGTTACTGTTCACTTTCGTTTTATATACATCATCCGGTTACTGTTCACTTTCGTTTTATATACATCATCCGGTTACTGTTCACTTTCGTTTTATATACATCATCGGTTACTGTTCACTTTCGTTTTATATACATCATCCGGTTACTGTTCACTTTCGTTTTATATACATCATCCGGTTACTGTTCACTTTCGTTTTATATACATCATCCGGTTACTGTTCACTTTCGTTTTATATACATCATCCGGTTACTGTTCACTTTCGTTTTATATACATCATCCGGTTACTGTTCACTTTCGTTTTATATACATCATCCGGTTACTGTTCACTTTCGTTTTATATACATCATCCGGTTACTGTTCACTTTCGTTTTATATACATCATCCGGTTACTGTTCACTTTCGTTTTATATACATCATCCGGTTACTGTTCACTTTCGTTTTATATACATCATCCGGTTACTGTTCACTTTCGTTTTATATACATCATCGGTTACTGTTCACTTTCGTTTTATATACATCATCCGGTTACTGTTCACTTTCGTTTTATATACATCATCCGGTTACTGTTCACTTTCGTTTTATATACATCATCCGGTTACTGTTCACTTTCGTTTTATATACATCATCCGGTTACTGTTCACTTTCGTTTTATATACATCATCCGGTTACTGTTCACTTTCGTTTTATATACATCATCCGGTTACTGTTCACTTTCGTTTTATATACATCATCCGGTTACTGTTCACTTTCGTTTTATATACATCATCCGGTTACTGTTCACTTTCGTTTTATATACATCATCGGTTACTGTTCACTTTCGTTTTATATACATCATCCGGTTACTGTTCACTTTCGTTTTATATACATCATCCGGTTACTGTTCACTTTCGTTTTATATACATCATCCGGTTACTGTTCACTTTCGTTTTATATACATCATCCGGTTACTGTTCACTTTCGTTTTATATACATCAGCGGTCACTATTCACTTTCGTTTTATATACATCAGCCGGTCACTGTTCACTTTCGTTTTATATACATCATCCGGTCACTGTTCACTTTCGTTTTATATACATCATCCGGTTACTGTTCACTTTCGTTTTATATACATCATCCGGTTACTGTTCACTTTCGTTTTATATACATCATCGGTTACTGTTCACTTTCGTTTTATATACATCATCCGGTCACTGTTCACTTTCGTTTTATATACATCATCCGTTACTGTTCATTTTTTGTTTTATATACATCATCCGGTTACTGTTCACTTTTGTCTTATATACATCATCCGGTCACTGTTCACTTTCGTTTTATATACATCATCCGGTTACTGTTCACTTTTGTCTTATTCTGTCATCCACTCCCAGTCATCCGCCCCTGTCATCCGCCCCAGTCAAAGTCAACTCAGTCATCCACCCCCAGTCATCCACCCCTGTCATCCACCCTTGTCATCTACTGTAAGTCTTCCACTGTATGATTTCCAGTTTATGTTTATTTATTTTACTTTTATTTTAATTTATTTCATTTTATGTCATCCATTTTAAATGTTCGTGAGTTTTAAAAAGTCGAAAAAAAAATAGTTGTCCCCATTTTCTGCAAATGTCCCGGAGTGACGGCTCGGTTCTCGGATCCCGATCGGGTCCGGTTTCGGGCTGTCACAGTAATGGTATCAGAGAGATAAGGTTTTAAAACCGATTCTGTGAAATGTCTGACTGCGCAACCCGCCACGTGAGATCGCTCTACCAACTGTAAGTGTTTAAGTTACTGTACTTGTTTTGTTTATTAAGTTAAGTTCATTATTTCGTATAGGATTTTTCTAGAATGGTGAGAGGAAATCAAGGTGATGCAAACGACAGAGGCGACGCCCTCGACCGTCTAACCGAGTTGGTCGGCACTCAATCTCGCATGATCGAGCGTTTGATTGCGAGGGAGGGCAATGGAAACAACAATAACCATGCGAATGCTCCACGTGACACTAGTGGAGAGAGATTCCGGCGTCTCCAACCGCCTATGTTTGATGGATTATCAACAGATCCTACTCACGTCGAAGAATGGATTCGACAGATTGAACGTATGTTGAATTATGCAGAAGTAGAGGAAAACAAGAAAGTGATGTGTGCCTCATTTAATCTCACCAAGAGTGCTGGATTTTGGTGGGACACGGTGCAGTCAACCATTGTGGCATTAAGTTGGGAGGGATTCAAAAGGCTTTTCTACGAGAAATACTTCGACCGTAGTATGAGGAAGGAGAAGTTGTTAGAATTCTCTCGACTGCGACAATTTAGAACGGTGGCAGAGTATGTTCAGAAATTCGATTCACTATCCCGTTATGCACCTCACCTAGTGGCCACCGACGAAAACAAGGTACACCAATTTATTCAGGGTCTGAAGCTTGACCTCTTACGGGGGATTACATACGGGGGATTTGACGAGGCCCCGTATGCAAAGGTAGTGGCCAAGGCTTATCAGTTGGAAGCCTTAGAGGTGAAGTCTCAGAGATATAGAGATTCATCAAAGAGGATCTTACGAGATGCCCCTCTACAACAACAACAAAGGAGTCAATTTGAGCAACCACAACAACAACAAAACAGAGGTGTTAAGAGACCTAATGAAGTTGCCATTTATCAGGACAAAGGGAAAAGACCTATGGGAGCTCCTCAGCTTCCTGTATGCCCACGTTGCAAGAGAAATCATACGGGGGAATGTAGGCTCTACACTGGCCGATGCTTCCGATGTGACAAGGAGGGCCACCAAGTCCGGGATTGTCCGGTGCCTGACACGAGGCAGAATCGTGCCGTGCCAAGAGTGTTTGCTATGATAGAGGAAGATGATGACACCCAGCACACGACGATCACAGGTACGATATTAATCTGTGATGCACCTGCATATACCTTGTTAGACACGGGGGCCACACATTCATTTGTGGCCATGGACTTTGTGGGTAGGAAGAACTTATGTGTTGTGCCTTCAGATCAACCCTACAGTGTCATGCTACCGTCCGGAGAGTTTATGCACTCCGAGCAGGCAGTGCAGGGTGATATAGTGTCAGTTGGAGACCAGAAATTGTATGCCAATCTTATCATCATCGATATGAAAGGATACGAAGTAATTCTAGGGATGGACTGGCTGTTTCGACATCACGCCACCATCAACTGCAGGTCCGGGCTCGTGACTTTTAAGCGCCCAAACGAGGTAGAGTTCTCCTATCAGGCAATACCAAAGAAACACAATATGCATCTTATATCCTTCTTGAAAGCTCAACAGCTGATGAGGTCAGGATGTGTCGGATTTCTTGCCCACGTAGTGGATAACCAGAGGCAAGGTGTGATGGAACTTCAAAGTATCCCGGTGGTTCGAAACTTCTCAGAGGTTTTCTTAGATGACTTACCGGGATTGCCACCTGATCGTGAGATCGAGTTCGAAATTGATGTATATCCTGGTGCTGAACCGGTATCGAAGAATCCGTACCGTATGGCGCCAATAGAGCTGAGGGAGTTGAAGACTCAACTAAAGGAATTGGTTGACAAGGGCTTTGTGCGCCCTAGTTTCTCTCCGTGGGGTGCTCCCGTCTTGTTTGTCAAGAAAAAGGATGGGTCCCTACGGATGTGTATTGACTACCGTGAGCTGAACAAGTTGACTATCAAGAATAAGTACCCGTTGCCTAGAATTGATGATTTATTTGACCAGCTACAAGGAGCTCGGGTATTTTCTAAGATTGACTTGCGCTCCGGTTATTACCAGTTGAAGGTTAGAGCAGATGATATTCCAAAGACCGCCTTCAGGACCCTTACGGGCATTACGAGTTCTTGGTGATGTCGTTCGGGTTAACAAATGCTCCGGCGGCATTTATGGACCTGATGAACAGGATATTCCAGAATGTATTGGATAAGTTTGTGATTGTTTTCATCGACGACATCCTGGTTTATTCCAGGAGTGAGGCCGAGCATGAAGAGCAATTGACTATTGTGCTGTCAACTTTAAAACAGCATCGATTGTACGCCAAGCTGTCGAAGTGCGAATTCTGGTTGAACAGAGTTAATTTCCTAGGCCACGTGGTGTCTGCAGAGGGAGTTTCAGTGGATCCGACCAAGATTCTGGCAGTGAAAGAATGGCCGAGACCGAGGAATGCCAGTGAGGTGCGGAGCTTTATCGGACTAGCTGGTTATTACAGGAAATTTATCAAGGGATTTTCTGTGATAGCAAAACCTATGACCAGCTTAACGAGGAAGGATATCAAGTTCAAGTGGTCTGAAGCTTGCGAGGTGAGCTTTCAGACACTTAAGCAAAAGTTAACCGCTGCTCCTCTGTTAGTGTTGCCGGTTGAAGGCGGCAAGTTCAGTATTTATTGCGACGCGTCGGGGATTGGCCTGGGTTGCGTATTAATGCAAGAAGGAAAAATGGTGGCATACGCATCCAGATAATTGAAGAACCACGAGCAAAACTACCCTACTCATGACCTGGAGTTAGCGGCAGTTGTCTTTGCACTAAAAGTATGGAGACACCACTTGTATGGGCAATCATGTGAAGTGTTTTCGGATCACAAAAGCTTGAAGTACATATTTACCCAGAAAGAGTTAAACATGAGGCAACGACGGTGGCTCGAATTTGTGAAAGACTATGACATCGAGATCAAATATCACCCGGGGAAAGCAAACGTGGTGGCGATGCGTTGAGCAGGATGCCGACTACTATGCAACCGGCCTTGACGGCCATGTCAATGCCTTTGAGGACAGAAATTCAGAGATTTGATTTGGAAGTGGTTTCTAAGCTGTCAGCCGTGTTGGCAGATCTAACATTACGGCCAACTATTATGGACAGAATTAAGGAAGCCCAGAAGACCAATTCAAAGGAGATGGCCGATATAGTGAGCAAGTTACCTATGGCTTCTTCCAATTTCAGTTATTCGGGAGATGGTATTCTGAAGTTCAAAGATAGGTGGTATGTTCCGAGAGATGAAGAGCTACGAAAGAACATCTTGTCGGAAGCCCACTCGTCTTCTTTCTCTGTGCATCCTGGAAGCACGAAGATGTATCAAGACTTGAAACTTCACTTCTGGTGGCCGAATATGAAGAATGAAGTGGCCAAATTTGTGGAGTCTTGCATGATATGTCAACAAGTCAAGGCTGAACATCAACGACCAGTTGGGACGCTTCAGCCTCTCCCGATTCCCAAATGGAAATGGGAGAATATTACGATGGATTTTGTTGTTGGCCTTCCGAGGACGGTTAAAGGCCATAACAGTATATGGGTCATTGTAGATAGACTAACCAAGTCGGCCCACTTTCTACCTGTGAAGACGACATTCTCTATGGACCAGTATGCAGAGTTATAAACTGGTGAGATTGTCAAGTTGCATGGTATTCCAGTGTCAATTGTATCTGACCGGGATCCTAGGTTCACTTCTAGATTTTGGAAAAGCTTGCAAAACTCCTTGGGTACAAGGCTGGATTTCAGCACGGCGTTTCACCCACAGACAGATGGATAATCTGAGAGAACAATTCAGATATTGGAGGACATGTTAAGGTCGTGCGTGTTGGAACTTCATGCTCCTTGGAGTAGATATTTGCCGTTAATTGAATTCGCTTATAATAACAGCTACAAGGCTACTATCGGTGTGATGACCCGGATGTGCACGTATGGTACGATGGCTGCACGAACCGGAACCCGGATGGCGGTACGTCTGCGCGGGCGAACCGGAAGGTGACAGGTCGTAAAAAAAGGGGGTCGTCACAATCCCACATCGCTTGGGGAAGTATGAGGAAATGAAACATATGTAAAGAGACCCTCCCAAGATAGCAAGACGCGTTTTGGAGCACGATTGGCGACGGATCCCATAAGAACTCCGAAGTTAAAAGTGCTTCGGCGAGAGTAATTCCAGGTTGGGTGACCTTCCGGGAAGTCCTCGCCAAACAAAGCTGTGAGGGGAGGATATTGGGCTGCGGCCCAATCCCCAGAGCGGACAATATCTTGCTGGGATAAGGGGTCGTTACAAATGGTATCAGAGCCTGTACCCAACCGGAAATGTGGCCAACGAGGACGTTGGGCCCCCAAGGGGGGGTGATTGTGATGACCCGGATGTGCACGTATGGTACGATGGCTGCACGAACCGGAACCCGGATGGCGGTACGTCCGCGCGGGCGAACCGGAAGGTGACAGGTCGTAAAAAAAGGGGGTCGTCACAATCCCACATCGCTTGGGGAAGTATGAGGAAATGAAACATATGTAAAGAGACCCTCCCAAGATAGCAAGACGCGTTTTGGAGCACGATTGGCGACGGATCCCATAAGAACTCCGAAGTTAAAAGTGCTTCGGCGAGAGTAATTCCAGGTTGGGTGACCTTCCGGGAAGTCCTCGCCAAACAAAGCCGTGAGGGGAGGATATTGGGCTGCGGCCCAATCCCCAGAGCGGACAATATCTTGCTGGGATAAGGGGTCGTTACAATCGGCATGGCTCCATACGAAGCCCTCTATGGCAGAAAATGTAGATCTCTGTTATGTTGGGATGAAGTTGGAGAGTCCAGACTTGTCGGCCCTGAGATATTACAACAGATGTCTGAGGGGATTGCTGTTATCAAACAACGAATCAACACTGCTATGAGTCGACAGAAAAGTTATGCGGATCGGAGACGGAGAGACTTGGAGTTCGCTGAAGGCGATGAAGTATTCCTGAAGGTGTCGCCTTTCAAGGGCGTGATGAGGTTTGGAAAGAAAGGGAAGCTAAGCCCAAGGTTCATTGGCCCTTTTCCCATCTTGAAGCGTGTGGGAAGCGTGGCGTACAGACTACAGTTACCAGCGTCTATGGAAGGAATACACAATGTTTTTCACGTGTCGATGCTGAGGAAATGTGTACGAGATCCAACTCAGATCGTGGAACATGTGGACTTTGATATAATGCCGACGTTGACATATGAAGAAAGGCCCATACAGATATTGGATATTTCACTTAAGGTGTTGCGCAACAAGGTGGTCCCATTAGTGAAAGTTTTGTGGCGCAATCATAACGTGGAGGAAGCCACATGGGAAAGACAAGAAGATGTTAGAGCCCAATATTCGGAGCTATTCGCTTAGGCAAATTTTGGGGACAAAATTTTGTTAAGGTGGGTGGAATGTAACACCCGGTATTTTCCGTGTAATTATTTACCCGAATAATTAAGCGGGATTACTCTGATATTAATGCGATGATTGTTTTTAATAAAATTGTCGATGTGTTTAATCGAACGAGGGTGATTCGTGAGACCGAATTGATTAACTAAATAATGTTTTAGTTAAAAACCAATGGAAGGGCAAATTAGGAAGAAATTAAGGTTGGTGGGAGAAATCAAATGGATGATTGACACTTGGCAAACTTGTGGAAGAAGACAAGCCATGTATTCCATTTTCTTCTCTTCCTCCTACGTGAGACATTTCCCTCTCTGCTCTCTCTCTCTCTCATTTCCCTCTCTGCTTCTCTCTTTCGGTTGAAGAAAATCAACACAAGGAGTTTCTTCCTTCTCTGATTTTCCTCCTGCTTTTCGTTCTAAGGTAATCATCTTAGATAGAAAACGATTTTTAGTTTATTTGTTTGCTAGTTTCGTGATGTTTAGGGTTAATGTCCGTTTATGCATGCTTTAGGTTCGTGAACCACAGTGCTCGTGCGTTCAAGCTTGCTGCATTTCGGACAACAGGTAAGTTCATACGTATAGGTTTGGCCCTTAAGGCCCTACAATACGGAGGTACTAAGTTTTATGTTGTCGGGATTTTTGTTGGGTAGTTAAACCATAAGTTATGTTTTAGGTTAAGTGTGTTCTGTTTTATATTCTGCTTATTATTCTGTCGCCTGTCTATGAATGTTCATGCATACACGTTTTTCTCTGAAAGTCATGAAAATGTTTTCTGCACACGGTTTGAAGTTAAGTAAGATAAAACCAGTAATGTAATGTATGGTTAAGTGTGGATGAGGACTGGCATCCTATTATGTACTCCTGTTATGTCCTGTTGTGGCATGTACTCCTGTTGCGCCAGCTCTTCCTCCCACTTATACCTTCCTGTCCAGTGAAATGTAATGTAATGAAATGTAATGTTCATGTATTTGAAAATGTTCATGCATAGCATATGCACACTGCATTCTAGTATGTTCTTACTGAGCTCTAGGCTCATAGATGAACTCCCTGTTGTAGGTACGGATACTCCAGATGAGAACCTTGTGCCTCAAGATGACGAGCTGATGTAGTTGGAGGATCGAGCTCACGGGGTTTGGTTGCTGCAGTCAGACAAAAGTTAATCCTGTGAGAATGTGTTTTCTGAAGTTATGTCCAATATTGTACTATCTTTTGAAGTTTAAAATCATTTGAAATGTAGGTCCAGTTCTGTACTACTTTGTGGTTTGTAAAACGATGTATGAAACCTGTATTGATGTTTAAAACCTCTGTATTTGACAGTTGAATTATGTTTTGAAGTATTCTGGAATTTGTTTGGAATATTTTCTGTTAGTCTGTGCATGGATAGTTTCTGGTTTTAGAGCTATCCATGTAGTGTGATCTTTCCTAAGTTTCTGTCATGTTTTCTGTTGTGTTTGAAAAAAAAAAAAATCAGATTTTTGAGCGGGTTTGAGAGTTTGAGACTTTCATGTCACTGTTCACTTTCGTTTTATATACATCATCCGGTTACTGTTCACTTTCGTTTTATATACATCATCCGGTCACTGTTCACTTTCGTTTTATATACATCATCCGGTTACTGTTCACTTTCGTCTTATATACATCATCCGGTTACTGTTCACTTTCGTTTTATATACATCATCCGGTCACTGTTCACTTTCATTTTATATACATCATCCGGTCACTGTTCACTTTCGTTTTATATACCTCATCCGGTCACTGTTCACTTTCGTTTTATATACATCATCCGGTTACTGTTCATTTTCGTTTTATATACATCATCCGGTTACTGTTCACTTTCATTTTATATACATCATCCGGTTACTGTTCACTTTTGTCTTATATACATCATCCGGTCACTGTTCACTTTCGTTTTATATACATCATCCGGTTACTGTTCACTTTTGTCTTATATACATCATCCGGTCACTGTTCACTTTCGTTTTATATACATCATCCGGTCACTGTTCACTGACAGTGAATTATGTTTTGAAGTATTCTGGAATTTGTTTGGAATATTTTCTGTTAGTCTGTGCATGGATAGTTCTGGTTTTAGAGCTATCCATGTAGTGTGATCTTTCTAAGTTTCTGTCATGTTTCTCTGTTGTGTTTGAAAAAAAAAAAAATCAGATTTTTGAGGGGTTGAGAGTTTGAGGACTTCATGTACTTTGTTTTTATGCTCTTTGTTTGTATGTCTTCCTGACCTTTTGTCTTATTCATGACAGTAACGTCTACCTGTAGTTTATAATCATCCGGTGAACATACGTCTACCTATAGTTACTGTTCACTTTTGTCGTATATACATCATCATCCGTTACTGTTCACTTCGACTTATATACACTCATCCGGTTACTGTTCACTTCGTTTTATATACAATCATCCGGTCACTGTTCACTTTCGTTTTATATACATCATCCGGTCACGTTCACTTTCGTTTTATATACCTCATCCGGTCACTGTTCACTTTCGTTTTATATACAGCTCCGGTTACTGTTCATTTCGTTTTATATACATCATCCGGTTACTGTTCACTTTCATTTTATATACATCATCCGGTCACTGTTCACTTTCGTTTTATATACATCATCCGGTCACTGTTCACTTTCGTTTTATATACATCATCCGGTTACTGTTCATTTTCGTTTTATATACATCATCCGGTTACTGTTCACTTTTGTCTTATATACATCATCCGGTCACTGTTCACTTTCGTTTTATATACATCATCTGGTTACTGTTCACTTTTGTCTTATTCTGTCATCCACTCCCAGTCATCCTCCCCAGTCATCCGCCCCAGTCAAAGTCAATTCTGTCATCCACCCCTGTCATCCACCCTTGTCATCTACTGTAAGTCTTCCACTGTATGATTTCCAGTTTATGTTTATTTATTTTACTTTTATTTTAATTTATTTCATTTGATGTCATCCATTTTAAATGTTCGTGAGTTTTAAAAAGTCGAAAAAAAAAAATAGTTGTCCCCGTTTTCTGCAAATGTCCCGGAGTGACGGCTCGGTTCTCGGATCCCGATCGGGTCCGGTTTCGGGCTGTCACAGATCAGGATATTTCTAGTACTTGTCTATATAACTTGAAATGATTTTCTTTATCGGTTGTTCAGTATTGGTTCTAATACCAAAATTGACTTGTGTCATTCTTTTTCTGTATATGTCTCAATAATGTAATAAGAGTTTAGATACTATGATGACTATATTTTCTATATTGTTCTTGTGACTTTGTTCTAGCTATCTTTTGAATTATTTGGCTATATCATGATGAGATTATTTTTACGAACAAGTCTTTGATAATAGGATAATGTTAAACTTTATTATTGTTAAGTGACCTAGTCTAAGTGTTTTGAGAACTAGTTTTTCAATTTGGTTCTTTTCGAAGTGGAGAAAAAATGTCTTTCATTAATGGTTGTTGGTCAGGTGGACTTTCTTTGCCCGACTTCTAGTAATTTTTTGTGTTTAATACAAATAATTTTTTATTAAGAAAATATATGAGAAAGAAGGCAAATCTCCTTGTGTCTCACTTTTGCAGAGAACATTGGAGGGGAAGTTAAGATGGAGTCCCATAGAACTTGGAGGGGACTTTATTGGTTGAGGACATTGGAGGGGACTTTATAGGTCGAGGACATTTGTTCGCATCAAAATTCTTGATGTTTATTGCTTTCAGAAGTGCAAAGGGAATCGTTAGACAATATCTGTCCATGGAATTTTTTTTTCGACACAAGGAACTCTTTTCAAAAACTTGTGGTAGATGGAGTGATTTTAGAACTAGTTTTGGAAAAGAAGGTGGTGGACTTCTATTCTCCTCAACCTTAGGAGAGAGAGGGGTGGATGGGCCTGAAGGGGACAACTTGATTTACTTGAGGTTGGGTACCCTTGGATAGTTCATTTGGAGAGAGTTCAAAGAACAAGAAGCTGGGGAACCTGTTAAAGATATGTATTGTGATTAGTTCTTAGGTCAAACAATGTTGTTCCATGATCATAGATGAAGTGATCTGATTGTTCTGTTTCACTCCACTATTTAGGGTGTTAAGAAAATACTATCAACAAAGCTTTCGTCGCATAGATTTCCAAAGAAGCAGGGTAGAGGACCTCAAGGACTTTGACATTATGAACTTGCTCAACTATAGCTATCAATAATGTTGCATGTAAAATTTTGGTTAGTCTTGTGCCCAATCAGTTGTCAATAGCAAATCCAAGAGTGAGGTAGTTTGTAAAACTCATAGGAGGCTTATGACCATGTTTTTGGGGATTTGTTTTTGTACTCTATGGATCACGTTGGTTTTGTAGCAAATTGGATGAATTGAATTAAGTGTTGTGTTTCCACAACTCACTTCTCCATGCTAGTTTTGAGTTGGTTTTGTTTGTTCAAGAACTTGCATGTTTGTTATGACTTCTAGTCAACTTTTTGGTTGTTGTTGGATACATTGGATACTTTCGTATGGATATTCTACCTCTATACCTTTTGTCTTTTTGTAGCAAAAAGGAAAAGTAATTTGTGGTTTTATGCTTGCTGGGTTATTAATATTTTTTGGCACAATGTTATGAGCAAATATATTTTTTTAGTAAGTTTTGGTTCAGTGGAGATTTGATGAATTGATATCCAGCTTGCAGGGGGAGTTTTGAATTTTGCCAAAAAATGCCAAAAGGGGAGATTGTAAATGCAAGATATGGTTGACATATATTTTTTGGCAATTAATGAAGATTTGGCAATAATTGATTTTTGGTTTAACATTATGGAAAATTATATTTTGGAATGTTATTTATTAAAAATCAAGAAACTATCTATTTGAATTTTGGAAGTTTAAATGATTTAAGAAATTATCTATTTGAACGATGGAAAGTAGTTATCTTTGAAAGTTTAAATCTATAAAGCTTGTGAAAGAAGGAAGGTGGTTACTTGTAGATCAAGTACCTTTATCATTTTCGAAAAATAGTTTTTGGAAAGTCGATTTGAAAATTACTTGCTGCATTATATCAAGATATGTGATCACAACATTTGTAGGATCCATTTCTAATTTGTTGGGATTATTTCCTAATTATTTGGAAATGTGGTTTTATTGGAAATAATATTTTGGAAAGCCGATTTGAATATTACGAAGCTATTATGCTGAATTATGGCAAGATACGAGATCACAGTATTGTTGGGATTCGTTCCTGAGATTTTGGGATTCGTTCCAGATTTGTTGCGTGGACTTTCTATATGTGTCGCACCCGAGGTCACAAATTTGATTTTCATGGGATTCGATTTCCTAAATCTGTGCAATCTGTTTAGATATGATTCTGGAGATAATAACATACAGAATCGATGCACACTATTATATATATATACTTCTCTCACATCTATGTGAGGTTTGGCGCGAGGATTATTCATTCTTTCATCTCAGTTTTCGTGTACCGCGAGTTATTCTTCTTTCTTCACCCACTGTTTTGTGTGGTGTAAGTTATTATTGATTTGGTCTATGAAGAGCCTGCTATTATTTATCGGTGCAAAATAATTTTATTTTTGTCTCTCAAATTTTCTTGTGCCGTAAGTCGACGTTTATTCTCTCCCAACACTTTTGCGTGTGGGTTTGTTCTTATTCATCGATCGTTGATTGGATGTTTACACACTTTGTTCATGGCTAGATTTCAATATAATCTGAGTGTGTTGTTTGAGTGCATCTAAAGACAACGGTTGGTGTCACTGACGGTGTTATAGGTGCATTCCTTGATATTCTTTATTGAAGCTCAATCTCGGGAGGAGGCTGCCTGTAACTCGGAAGGAGTTCTGATCGTGAGCAAGTGAATCTTACCATACACAGATTCCTAGAGGAGTCATCATCGACAAGGGGAGCTTGTCATATTTGGATTCTGGGAGGAGTCATCATCAATAAAGGGATCTTGTTGCATTTAAATTCTGGAAGACATCGATTTCAAAACGAGGGGAGCTCGCAAAAACAAATTTACTAGAAAGTTAGATAGAGGCGTCAACAAAGAATAAATGGAGTCTTACTTTGTGTTAGACCGAATGTCTTGTAACTTCATGAACTCGTAAATTGTTTTTAATTCTGGTCGTGACCCCGCAGACGTAGGCAATTGCCAAACTGTGTTACCAACCTCCTCTCTCTTCACTTTATGCATTTTATTACTGTCCATTATAGCGTTTATTATCAGTGTCTCACCTAGTGTTACACGACACTGCGTAACTAATCACGATCTTTCATATAAGTTTGTTAATCTCCTCCTTCGCCAGGTATTCACTTAACCCATTATAACTATTTTCATATATTCGTTTACTGTTTGGAAGTTTCTCGGCTAAAACCGAGAACACCAAACTCTGTTCTTTGTGTTGTGCTTCTATTGTGTGCCCTCTTTGTACCATTTTGACATGGGTTATTATGGGGTTTGTTTTTAAAAATAAGACTTAACGGCTCATGGAACCAACTGCTTAGTAGTGCACAATTTGGGCGTAATCACGCACATACAAATTCGTCGAAGCAAGCGAGGGGAAGGAGGAATGCAGACTTGGCGAGCCAATGAGCAGGTTGATCGATCTGTCTAGCTCGGTTCTAGCCAAGCTCGCGAGACCAACCTTTCTGACTTGTGTGGCTCTACCAGTTCACCTTACCCAATGGCGTTGGCGTGTTGTTGGTGTGTTTGGGCGGGTTGGCTCACGAGCCTGGACCGCCGAGCTAACGAGCCAGCTCGTAGGCCGGCTCATTTGGGGACCGTCTGGCTCGGTCCCTGACATGCTCGCAAGCCCAGCCCCTAGGCTCGGCTCGACCCGTTATAGTAACGAACATAGCCAGGCTCAAACCGTTAATGTAGTGGGCCAAGCAGGCGACCTTCCGCTCTCGAACTGTTCTTCATTTTATAAATTAATTTTTAAAAAATATCAAACTCTATTCCATTCACTTGAAATTTTTTGAACATGTTTATCTTCTTCTTGGAGCATATAGAGCTAAAACTGCCTATGATTCAAGAAACAGAGTTATCAATTTTCATCAGGTAGCAGAAAGACAACGAGAATGGTCTAACCCAAGACTGTATACCTAATTAACAGCACAAACAGCGGGAACATTCATGTCAAAAAGCAGTGTCAATGACTTCTTTGAGCTGCTTCCTAGATGCTAGAGCTGATTCAGTATCTAGGGAACCATAAACAAGAATTCTCAAGTGGGAAAGCCACCAAAGAGTGAAACTTATGGAGATCAATGAAAGTGGTCAGTCAGATGGTAAAACATTTCCAAGTGTCAAACTAAACTTTACAATATACACCATATATTTAGACCCTTTATTTGTTCTCAATATGATGTTCATGAGTAGGTTTGATTCAGTAAAAATATGCTGGACAACAAATATTACCAAATGATTTGAATAAGAAACAGAAAATTAATCAAAGAGCTATTAGTACAGTGATACGAACTATCCAATTTAATTCAAATCAATGAAGGAAAAGTACAGAAGAAAGTACAGAAGTAGGGTTCTTCGAGAGTCCCCACCTCTCCTGCCAAAACTTTTTACAACTCTAAAAATTGTTTTTTTCTATCTCCCCTCCATTTTATTTTCCTTTTTCCCTTTAACCGCTTAACAACCGTGACTTATTATTCCCAATGACAGCACATTCGACTACTTATAAAGAAACTGTCCTCAAATTGAATTCGAGAAATTGACAACAAATGACAGAATAATCTTACCACGTAGCTTCAAGAGCTGAAAAATTCTTCCATCTAATCAAAACTGAAACATTTTGATTATTTTGTTGAGCTTGCTTGACGTCCAGCAAGGACTCTGGTTCTCTCCTTTCTTCTTCCACCTCTGTCACAGCTTCTGGAATAGGAACAGTGTCCACAATCTCTCCTTTCACTTACTTTAATAGCAAAACATGAAAAACAGGGTGGATCTTGGATGATTCCGGCAACCATAATTTATAGGCTACCTTTCAGATCCTCTGTAAGATCTCAAACGGACTGACAAACCTTGGTGATAACTTCTGGGACTGATTTTTCACCACCGATCTTTGTCTGTACGACTGTATTTTCAACCAAACCTTCTAGCCCACCTCAAACTCCACATCCCTCCGTTTTTTGTTCCTTGTCTATCTCATAATCTGTTGAGCCCTATTCAAGTGAGATTTAATAATATCCAGAATTTTGTTGATGTGCCCAAGGCCCCGTCACCAATCAAGGTAAGTGCGTTTATTAACAAAGATAAATTTATTAATGCATTTGCCTCTCATTTTGTAGGAGTTGAATATGTAAAGGCTTGGATTGGAAGCATGCAGATAAAGAGGGAATTTGTCTTCCCTAAATTAAACTCATTGTAATCGAATATTATGAGTGTTTTATTGGTTATTTTTGTGTATTTAATTTAGCAAACAATGGCCTTATTGTAAGGAATTATTAAAGCATGCATCCCTAGGCATTAGGATTAGATGAATGCTAGTTTAGATGGTGGTTTGGAAGATGGATCAAATGAAGAGTGTGTTGTTACACTAGGCCAAGGCTTTGGCCCATTTTGAAGCCCCTTTGAAGCCCATTTCGAAGCCCATCTTTCCAGCCACCCTAGGTCTATAAAAGCATGGTTATTGGTGCTTGTATTTGGTTGTTGATGCTATGAGAATAACCTAAATTCAGCTAAGAGCTTGAAGACCGGCAAACGGTAAGAATCGGTTCGGTCAAGAACCGAGGAGAGTTTTCTCCTTCACGCTTTCAAGCCCACGGTTGCTTGAAGAGCTACTGTTCCACGATTCTTCCCTCTCTTTTCAGAGTAGGATACACGAAGAAGGTGTCCATTAACCCGTTCCACTTGCTGCCATTCTTCTACGGAAGAGTGCATGCCGGAAGCTTACAAATATTGCTTACCGGACAGCAACTGGTGTTCTGCTCGTAACTTTTGATTTACGCAATTTCTGGATCTGAAATTTTGAAGACCTAAATATAACCTATAATCAAAGAACCTCTTAAATTTTCGTTGAATTTGGATATCGTTTGGCTGGTGCAATAGCTGTTCGTATTTGTTTGTTTTTCTATTTTTCTGTTTCAGACAGCATCTGGTGTTATTCTTGTAAGTTTCGATTTACCTATTATCTGGATCTGAAATTTTGAGGACATAAAATGAACTTATAATCAAAGAACCCCTTAAAATTTTGTTTAATTTGGTTAACGTTTGACTGGTGAAATAGTAGTTCGAAATTTCTGGATTTTCTGTTCTTCTGTTTTTCGGTTTCTTTGCTAATCTGTTTTTGTGGGTAGAAACACGACCCCTTGGAGGCGGAATCATGTCATGTGGTATCAGAGCCATGAATGACTTCCCATGAAGGATATAAATTGAACGGTTTGAATCTTCTTACCCATTTTCTCACCTGTTTATCGTCTTTCATATTAAAACCCAGAAAATGTGTTTGATGTTCTTGCTGTTCTTGGTGTTTTCTTATCTTCCATTTTTATTTTATTGCAAAGATCATTTCCAGCACGTTTTGATAGTTGTCTACAACTTGAGCATGAGTTTTTAAGCTTCATTTATTACAGATCTGAGCATGAATCAATGTTTAAAAGAATCATATAAAAAAAACCGATTTGTTTGCTGTTACATTTCAAGAAAACTATTTGAGTGTTGTTTTAGTGTTCTGTTTATTATACCAAATCCGAGTTTAATGTTTACTGTTTTGTTTGCTGCTAGTTAATATATTATTCTGCTGAAAATATTTACTCTTTACATTCGAATTTGCATTGGTAAAGTAACATTATTCCAAAGTGTCATAAATTTGCATTGGTAAAGTAACATCTCATTTATTGTTATTGAATTTGACCCTTAAAACAGTCATAACTTTGGCTACAAGTGTCAGATTTTTACGAGTCACTTGGCAAATCGAAGCTCTTTCAAAGCTCTACAAGGATGTCATAGATTAAATCTATGACAGTCACGTTTTGATCCTAAACAATGTCGTTTAGGCCCTAAAAAATGCGTTTCAAAATTTCTGGTTTGAAATTTAGTTAGGTTCACCACCCTTTTCCTTCCTATCACTTAAGATCAACTCAAATCTAATTAATATTTTCCTCCTAAAACTTTAGTATTCACATGAATGAAGACTAGGAGTGCAATTAACCGAGAGCTAAACCAAGATATGAATCATGAACCAAAGCTAAACTTAAGCCTTGAATTAAATCGAGAGACTAGTGCCACTAAACCGAGTCATGATATGCAAGGACAACTCCGAGGTTTAACCAAAGAGTTTAGTGACCTAGGCCAACAAGTTAAGGACCTAAATCAAAGCCTAAGATTTGTTATGGATAATATTCTCCCAAACTACCATAAGGAACCTTCACCAAGAACCACACCAATGAGAAAAACCTAATCCCCCAGAAGCTTATACCCTAGAACTTCCAATGGTCACCACGAAGTTGATAAACCTTTTGACATACCTTATTTTAGAGGAACCTTGGATAGTAATGAGTATTACTCTTGGATTAAATCGGTTGAAGAGTATTTTTCTTATGAGGATTATTTGGAGAAAGGAAAGATTAAGTTAGCCTCTAAGAAACTAACCGATTATGCTAGATATTGGTGGGATAATCTTCTAGCAAAAAGAAAGAGAAATGGTGAGAAAGAAATTTGTACTTGGAGAGCAATGAAGGCTCTAATGAAAAGGAAATTTGCATCAAGTACACAAGAGCAAAACTATGATCCTTGGTATAAGCCAAACTCCCCAAATCCCTACCAAAAGGAGTATAACCCTCGACCTACCTTAATATCGTGTGAACCGCCCCCTTCCCTTATGAAAAATCAAACCAAAATTGTGGAGGAAACCTTAAGTGAGAAGGAGGATGAGTTAGTTAAAATCATAAGTGAGGAGGAAGGAGAACCAATGGATAAAAAAGAATCCTTAAGTGAGGAGGAAGAGGAAGGGTTAGAAGAAGAAATCATCTCTCCCATGGAAGGACCATTGCTTGGACTAGATGATAAATCTTATGAAGAAAAGGACAATAAACCAATGATAAATTTTGGAGAAAACATTGTAGGACCCCTTACCCTAACCGAGTGCATAGAAGAATTTGGAGTCAAGACTTTATTTGAGGAATCCTTTCTAGAGGATAAAAATGAGCTTATGGAAAAAGTCATAGAAACCTTTAAGTCCCTAGAAATAGAATCCCAACCAATCGATTCCATTGAAGATTTTGGAATTCTCAAGCTTTTTGAGGAATCTCTCCTAGAGGATGAAAGTGAGCTCATAGTGGAAACTATAGAACCTTTAAAAACCATAGAGGTAGAGTACAAATATGAGGAATTCCAACATTTAGGAACTCAAGAGTTTAACGTTTGGTATGATCCATTTGTTGTGAGCCCAATGGAGAATAGTTTAGAAAAGGACTTTGAGAAATTGACCTATGCTAAAAAGGAACCCTTTGATGCAATGTATGCATATATCCCTACTTTCCAAACCCAATTAGAGATCTACCAATTGAATGAGAGTTACCTTGACCCTTTTATAATCCAAACTGAGAAAGATCATTATGCATTGGAAAGAAAATGTTTTTTTATTCTTGCCTCGTTGGCAAAAGGAGAAAATGATCTTTCAAGGACCTTAAGGCATCCTAGCACCCTTAAGCTAAATTCAAATAATGAAATGTCAAGGAAGCCCTTAAGTGATATAATGCCTAGACTCATTCCACCAAACACCTTAATTACTTGGATATTTAAAGTTGGTTGGAATAAAGACTATAATATTTTGAGTGATAAGTTGCCGTATAGACACAACATTGCTAAACTTTCCTTTATTCACTCTTTGTTCCTTTTGATGAAACCACACCCTCTTAAGTTTTTAGAGGAAATCTTATACAATGCCGCAATAGGAATACCTCTTAGTAAACCAATTAATTTTAAAAATCTTTTATTTGAGTATCCCTTTTATGATGGAGTATCCATGTCATACCACTTAGCATTTTTAGAGCATACTTCGAATTTTGGTGAATTACACTTTAGAATGGAGCTAAACCTAAAAAAGATAATTTGTGAGGAATTTTTGGAATATTATGCTCAAACTATTTATTGGTGGCTCAATGGATTACAATTGTTTATCATTATGCTTAGTGACTCAATTTTTCCC
Source organism: Begonia masoniana (assembly GCA_022432975.1). Classification (NCBI taxonomy): domain Eukaryota; kingdom Viridiplantae; phylum Streptophyta; class Magnoliopsida; order Cucurbitales; family Begoniaceae; genus Begonia; species Begonia masoniana. Next base: position 7,620,077 of record CM039511.1, on the reverse strand, counting down.
TTAGTAGCTTATTATTTAGTGAGTCAAATGGAGAAGTCCACCTTAGTGATTGTTGACCATAGGCTTCCACCTAGGAAGGTGAGCATTGAACTTAAAGTGATCTCAGCCTATGAACATTATTTGAAGGCACCCCTCATCTTCAACATTATACTAATAGAGGAATTGCCAAGAGAAATACCCTACCAAGCTCGACCTAACCCATGGTCAAATTTTATTGCTAATGTAATTATCTTTTTTGTAGGCCACAATGACATAGTCTACCACTTAGTAATCACTTTTCCTTTTGATCCCGGAAAGATAGCGCGATACAAAGGAGCACCCTTTTGAATTTGAGGACAAATCCTCAAGAAGCCGGGGAGGATGATGTGCCCAAGGCCCCGTCACCAATCAAGGTAAGTGCGTTTATTAACAAAGATAAATTTATTAATGCATTTGCCTCTCATTTTGTAGGAGTTGAATATGTAAAGGCTTGGATTGGAAGCATGCAGATAAAGAGGGAATTTGTCTTCCCTAAATTCAACTCATTGTAATTGAATATTATGAGTGTTTTATTGGTTATTTTTGTGTATTTAATTTGGGAAACAATGGCCTTATTGTAAGGAATTATTAAAGCATGCATCCCTAGGCATTAGGATTAGATGAATGCTAGTTTAGATGGTGGTTTGGAAGATGGATCAAATGAAGAGTGTGTTGTTACACTAGGCCAAGGCTTTGGCCCATTTTGAAGCCCCTTTGAAGCCCATTTCGAAGCCCATCTTTCCAGCCACCCTAGGTATATAAAAGCATGGTTATTGGTGCTTGTATTTGGTTGTTGATGCTATGAGAATAACCTAAATTCGGCTAAGAGCTTGAAAATCGGCGAACGGTAAGAATCGGTTCGGTCAAGAACCGAGGAGAGTTTTCTCCTTCACGCTTTCAAGCCCACGGTTTCTTGAAGAGCTACTGTTCCACGCTTCTTCCCTCTCTTTTCAGAGTAGGATACACGAAGAAGGTGGCCATTAACCCGTTCCACTTGCTGCCATTCTTCTACGGAAGAGTGCATGCCGGAAGCTTACAAATATTGCTTACCAGACAGCAACTGGTGTTCTGCTCGTAACTTTTGATTTACACAACTGGATCTGAAATTTTGAGGACCTAAATATAACCTATAATCGAAGAACCTCGTAAATTTTCGTTGAATTTGGATATCGTTTGGCTGGTGAAATAGGTGTTTGTATTTGTTTGTTTTTCTATTTTTCTGTTTCGGATAGCATCTGGTGTTATTCTTGTAAGTTTCGATTTACCTATTATCTGGATCTGAAATTTTGAGGACATAAAATTAACTTATAATCAAAGAACCCCTTGAAATGTCGTTTAATTTGGTTAACGTTTGACTGGTGAAATAGTAGTTCGAAATTTCTGGATTTTCTGTTCTTCTATTTTTCAGTTTCTTTGCTAATCTGTTTTTGTGGGTAGAAACACGACCCCTTGGAGGCAGAATCGTTTCATTTGTCTCTCTTCCGCAGTTGTTCATACACTGCCATATCCAGAAACTACCGAACTTGAATTTTCGACTCGTAAAAATGTTGGTGGCTCTCTTTTATACACAGCCTTAAACAGACTCATTTTAATAACAGACTAGTATGACGACTGATACCCAAATTCTGCCCAATACAGTCATTTACTCTAGTTCTTAGGTTGCTCACCTGTAAAACACCTTAGATACGTTTCCAGAGTCCGATTGACTACTTCGGACTGTCTGTCCGTCTGAGAGTGATACGCCGAATTAAATTTTAGAGTCATTCCCTGCAATTGTCACAATTCTTTCCTGAACAGACTGACAAACACTTTGTCCCTATCGGAGACGATTGACTTAGGCATATCGTGTAATCGGAACACATTCTGCATGACTTTTTCAGCTACTGTTCTCGCTGAATATGGGTGATTAAGCCCGATAAAGTGGTTGTATTCCGGTAATCTTTCAATAAAATTTATAGAAATCTCTTCCCAAATATCCTCGGGAATAGGGAGTGCCTGCAAAAGACCAGCAGGAGATAACGCCTCGTATTTTTTCTTCTGGCAAACCGAACAATTTCGGCCATGGTTCTCCAGGTCTTTCTTCATTCCAAACCAGAAAAGTTCTGCTGCCAACCACCTTCTATAAGTTTTTGCCACTCCTCCATTCCACCCTAAAGTGCTATCATGAAAAAGCTCAAAAATTTTTGGCACTACCGGTGAGAACTGTGAAATCACTTTTTCTATTTTTATAGAAGTGTTGTTCTCCTATCAACACAAATTTAGAATTGCTCGGACCCTCCTTTAACAACCTCTGTTTAACTTTCTCCAATTTCTCATCCCCTGTTAATCCTTCGTCTAGTTCTTCTTTGGACAAAAAACTTTGAGAAAGTGCGACATTTAAATTCTCCAATTCACTTGCTATGTCCTCTCTTTTAGAGAGACTATCGGCTGCTTTGTTCTTGCAGCCTGGTTTATACTGCACCTCAAAATTATAGCCCAACAATTTTATTAACCATTTCTGGTGCCCAGCAAGAATTTCCAATTCCTCTGATCTGTTCTCACTATAAAATGTCTTCCCAGTAAATACAGTCTCCACTTTTGAATTGCCAACACAATGACCATCAATTCCCTTTCGTACACAGATTTTAGTTTGTTCTGTTTCGATAATTGTTAACTAAAGAAGGCTATGGGTCGTTTATTTTGCATCAATACGGCTCCTAATCCGAATCCAGAAGCGTCTGTCTCTACCACGAGCACTTCTTCAAACTTTGGAAGAGCCAAAACATGAACTGTAGTTATGGCAATCTTCAATTTTTTGAATGCTGCCATTGTTGGGATATCCCACATCGGTTGTGGAAGGAGTTGGTGATCAGTTTATAAGTGTGAGTGAAAGCCTCATCTCTTGAGCTAGCTTTTGGGATTGAGAAGGCCCAAGATCACCTAACATTGGTATCAGAGCCCAGGTTTTCAACAAATATCAGTCCATTGGGAGAAACTGGGTTGTCATCTCTCCGACCTAAAGCCCGATGTGTGAAAGGGGAGATTGTTGGGATATCCCACATCGGTTGTGGAAGGGGTTTGTGATCAGTTTATAAGTGTGAGGGAAAGCCTTATCTCTTGAGCTAGCTTTTGAGTTTGAGAAGGCCCAAGATCACCTAACAGCCATTGCTTCCTCATTCCACCCGAATTTGTCATTCTTTAGTTGCTCTATAAGCGGCAATGCAATTACTTCATATCTCGCAACGAATTGTCGATAATACCCTGTTAGACCCAGAAATTCTCGCAGCTGTTTCAGAGATTTGGTGTTGGCTAATGGCTAGTCCTTAATTGCAACCACTTTATTCTGGTCTACCGCCACCCCTTGAGCCGAAACTATGTAACCCAAGTATTCTAGCTCTTTTTGTGCAAACGAGCATTTCTTTTCATTGACATACATTTCCTCCTTTAACAGTATCTCCAACATCTCCTCTAAGTGCTGGAGATGTTCTTCCCATGACCCACTGTATATCAGTATATCATCCAAAAAAATAAGCAAAAATTTGTGAAGAAATGGATTAAACAACTTGTCCATCAACGATTGAAACGCCGACGGAGCATTAGTAAGCCCGAAAGGCATCACTAAGAACTCATAATAGCCCTCATGAGTTCGAAAAGTCGTCTTGTGAACATCTTCACGCTTCACTTTGATCTGATTGTACCCAGATTTTAGATCCAATTTAGTGAATATTGTAGCCCCATATAATTCATCCAAGAGTTCTTCAATGACGGGAATCAGAAATTTGTCCTTCACTGTCTCTCTGTTCAATGCTCTGTAGTCGACACAGAATCTCCAACTACCATCTTTCTTTTTAACCAAAATAATGGGGCTGGAAAAAAGGCTCGAACTCGACCGTATAATCCCTGCCGTTAACATTTCTTTCACCATTTTTTCAATTTCGTCTTTCTGTATCACCGGATATCTATAAGGTCTAACATTCACCGGTAGTGTTCCTTTTTTAAAACTATTTGGTGCTCATGTTGCCTTCTTGGAGGTAGCCCTTCCGGTAATAATAGCACTTTTTTATATTTATGAACTCTGCTATCGCCGTCTTTCTATGTGGTTGTTGTTTTATGCCTTTATCTCCCGATAAACTCCCAAGTTGTACTAATATAGCTCGTTTTGCTTTCCTTATGCTTTTGATCATTAGCTTTAGGGAAATAAACTTCGTTTCCAGATTCGGATTCCCCCTTATTTCAACTACTTGTTGGTCGATTTTCCATCTCATCGTTTTTCTTTTCCAATCCACCTACGTGTCGCCCATCGACTCCGACCACATCATCCTTAATATTACATCTGTATTGCCCAGCTCAATGGGAAAAAACTCCTCCACAATTTCTAGTTCTGATAATTCTAGTATCACTCCTTTACAGATACCTGCTCCTCCCAATGTATTCCCATTCCCCTTTGAAATCTCATATGGACTGGTGTTTTGTATAGGTAGCTTCACTTCTTGCACCAACTTATTGGCTATGAAGTTATGAGTAGCCCCGCTATCCACCATTACTATCACTTCATGATCCTTAACCCTTCCCTTCAATCTGACTGTTTGGGCTGTCTGGATCCCTATAATGGAATTGAGCGATAATTCCATCGTGCCTGGTCTGGTCATACTTTCCCACTGTTCCCCATAACTCTCATTCTCGGTACTGCGACTATCCCCTTCTGTATCTTCCATGATCAGTACCTGTAATATCTTCTTTTTACACTGATGTCTAGGGCCGTATTTCTCATCACATCGGTAACATAAACCTTTATCTCTCCTAGTTTGCATCTTCGCTTCAGTTAGCCTCCTACGGGGAATTTTTGTTTGGATTGGCCCTGGTGGTTTAGTTGCGACTTTGGGAGCTTTTCTATAACTTTGGTTAACTACTTCTGGATCTCGTCTCTGGCTGTTTCGGTAATTATATGACGTTGTTGATCATAGTAAGACATTTTTATTCTCCACCATCTGTGAGAATTGCATCAGTTCTCTCAACCCCGAAGGCCTCATCAATCTTACGTCTCCCTTGATTTTGTTCTTCATACCGTTAAAAAAAGCACTAATCAATACCTCATTTAGTATTCCCACTAAACTGGATATGAGCGCCTCAAATTTTGGTCGAAACTTTTCCACAGATCCTTCTTGTTTTAGTGTTAAAAGTCTATCACAGCTGGATCCTTCCTTCATCATCCTAAACCTTGCTGTCAATAGGTGTTTCAGTTCTGTCCAAGTTCGGAAAGGTCTAGCCCTGTTTTCCCATTGAAACCACGACAGCGCGAGTCTTTCCAAACACATTGTGGCCGCTTCAATTTTCTCCTCTTCTGACAGACGATTGACAGAGAAATAGCGTTTCGCTCAAAAAGTCCATCTTTCCACATCGTCTCCAAAGAAAATTGGAAGCTCCAGTTTTCTTGGAAGAAAATCACTTTTGGCTACAACAAGGTCGTTATCAAAACCTCTAGGACTCAATTCTTCCAACGATCCTTGCAGAATCTCCGGACGTTGTTTTCTTGGTTCTTCCACTCGCGCGATCAACTTTGTTAATTGCTCCTGCATTAGCAGCATAGTTTTCTCTATGGCAGAAATTTTCTCGATCTTCTGTAACTCCGCTTTCACCTCAATCAATTCTTTCTGCCGCCATCTCTCATAGCTTCTTTATGTGCTTTGGATCTCGTCAACATACTTCGCATCCCTCGAAACCTTGCTCTGATACCAAATTGATATGAATTATCCAATTTGATTCAAAACAGAGAGTCCCCACCTCTCCCACCAAAACTTTCTACAACTCTAAAAATTGTTTTTTTTCTAACTCTCCTCCTCCATTTTATTTTCCCTTTTCCCTTTAAACGCCCAACAACTGTGACTTATTATTCTCAATGATAGCACATTCAACTACTTACATTTTTATTTTTTCTTCTAGAGTATATAAATCTAATAGCAGGTTTATCATACTGAAAGTTCGTGATTAGTTGCCTGGTGTCTTAATATATTGTGAAACACTGTGTGAGACACCAATAATAAGTGAAATAATAGACAATAATAAAATACAAATAGTAAGGAGACGGGAGGTTGGTAACGCAGTTCGACAATTGCTTACGTCAGCGGGGTCATGATAACTCTTAAATTAGAGTTATTTTATATTATTTTTATTTAATAAAACTCGTGTGATTTGAGTGAATATAAAAAGATTTGGATCAAAAATATAGAAATTGTTATAGGTTACTATGTATGGAAAGATTTTAGGAAATTAATGATTTTTATGCATATTTTCAAATATATCAAATTATTAGCATTAATTTAAATATTTGTTGTTATGTTTGGCCACAGAATCAGAGAAGATTTGATTTTCTTTATTTGAATTACAAAAGAGAATGAGCAAATATTGGAGAAATCACTATAGAATCAAGGAGAGAGAGAAAAGATTTGGCTGAATAATTTCTTAGAATAAAGGAAAGAGAAGATTTGGAGAAAAATATTTAGCATGGGAGAAGTTGCTGGAATCAAAGGCTAAAAAGGTGGAACAAGAAAATAGAATAAAAGAAGAGATCTAGAGAAGAGAAGGACACGCGAAAAAGAGAAAAAAAAAACCTAGGCAAGAAAGAAGAATTGATGGGGGATGTAAACCTGGGACAAAGACCGAGGCAAACCCTCACCAAATCTGAAGAGGAAGACCACTGCTAGAGGACGAAAACTCACGACGAAGACGGAACTTGAAGAACGCCACCTTGAGGACGAAGACCTAGAGGCGATTTTGCTTGCTTCCGATTTGATTTCAACTCCTCTCCTTCTAATTTTTTTTTATGAATATTATTAATTTAGATTTTATTATTATGATTTTAGGCTAAAGTTTTTATCTTGGTTAGGAGAGAAAGTACTCATTATATGTTTTTACTTTGATCTATAGATGTTACGTATTTTTCACCGAACAATCTCTCATGATGCTGATTGCGTAATTTGAATTGTGTCGATAGGTAGATTTGATGTCACATGTTCATATTGTATCGATAGGTAGATAGAAATTTTAATATGCATGAGTGATTAAATAAAATAAATTTTTGCAAAGTTACTAACATTAATTTATTTTGCATTGAGAATAGGCTTACAAGAAAGTTCAGATTAAATTTTGTCTTTTTAAAGTCGAAAAGAAATTCTGAAACGAATTTAACTAGGCAATTCGACAGAACCCTAGAAATGTTATGAATTCTTGCTGTTCTGTGATTAATGCTGTAGCATTTCTGTAGCATCAGTGGTAAAATTTATATAATGAGAAAATCAACCCTAGTCAAGGCTTCCATCATCCAAATATTTTCGAGGTATTTTGCCTCCAATTAATTTCTTTATTACTCAGAGTCTCATTTTATTTTCATTTTACTTTTATCCCAATATTTTTACATAATTTTTATATCAATTTAATTTGATTAAATTAAATTAATCATTACAATTTGAGCCATAACCAAGGCTTTTACTATATTTATCTTCTTAATTCATTTCAATTTGAGTCTTTATTAATTATGAGTAATTTTATTTTATCATTCATTGTCACTAATTTATTTTCATTATTCTCATTTTTATTTTTATAGATTTTTATAGCAAATTAGATTTAGTTAAGAATATCCTTGTGGAATCGACTTTTACTTACTTTATTACTTCGTTAGCGACACGTGCACTTGCGTTAGGTGTATAAAATCACTATCAAGCCACGCCCAGAATTAAAAATAATTTACGAGTTCACGAAGTTACAAGACATTCAGTCTAACACAAAGTAAGACTCCTTTTCTTTGTCACCGCCTATATCTAACTTCCCAGTAAAACTATTTTTGCGAGCTCCCTTCGTCTTGAAATTGATCCCTCCTGGAATCCGTGTATGGTAAGATCTCATTTCCCACGATCGAAACTTCTCCCGAGTTCCAGACAGCCTCCTCCCGAGACTGAGTTTCAATGAAGAACACAATAAACGCACCTGTGATACTGTCTTTAACACTCTTCTTTGTCTTCGAATACAACAAAATAACACACTACACTCCTGAGATAATCAAATCAACTCACGAACAGAATGTGTATACATTCAATCAATGATCGAATGAATAATGACAAACCCACACACAGAAGCATTGGGAGAGAAACTATAACTCGCGGCACATGTAATTGTGAAAAACCAGAAATAATCTGCGTGCAGAGAAACAATAAAACCACCGAATGTTGTTCTGTGAGAGAGTGATGCTTAAAAATATATTATACAATAAATATTGTTCAACTATTTATCCAAAACAGAATGCACAGAATAAGAAAACTGAATCTCACAATATTTGGTTGTGAGACATCGGTTGTGACACTTATAGAAAGTCCACTAAAAAGAATTTGAAACGAACCTCAACATGTTTGGAATTTATCCCATATTCAATATGCAAGTATAAATTCAACTTTCCAAAACCAATTGTCACACATAACAATTTTCCTTGATTTACAAACTTCATTGATTGAACTTCCATAACTACTAGATCTTCAAGACTCTACCTTCCAAAATTCGAATAGATTCATTCTTGATTTCCAAGAACCAACCATGATATCATAATCTTCAATAATTTCACTAAAATTCAATTAATTGCCAAATAACTAGATCTTCATAAATTGTTAAAAAAATCAATGCCAACAAACTTTACATTTACACATACATATTCTCACTTGCGTCAATATAAATAATCATTTCTGTAAAAATAATCCAAAAATACGAAAATTTATAAAACAATATCTAATTACCTAAGTAAACTACACATGAAAACGGAGGAGATAACGTCCGGAACTCAAATTTATGACCAATAGGACAATACATGGTCGTATCATTAAATATACAAGATCAAGATTAAGACAATGAAACAAATGTAAACAATGTCGTATTGTACAAATGGATAACAACCATCATAATGACAGATCGGTATTGATACAACTACTGGGTGCAATGATGGTTTGACCCGCATCATTGAAAGAAATTTAATCAACATGTAAAATATTTTTCATGAATCAAAAGCAAAAGTCATGCATTGAATCTTGACACACTAAACACAGTTTGATAAACATGATAAATACACCACTAGTCCAATATAAGTGAGTTCTTTACTAAAGAATTCTTTTAACATCTTATAAAAAGAAAAGAGACAGATGATGATTCTTTGACTATAAGTTTTTTTTATTCAGAACAATTATAAAAAGAAAAAAATAGAAGGCAGACCTGCCGTAAATAGTCATGAAAAAATGTCGAAGCCTAGAGTAAGACATTTGAGAATAATAACATCATCAAAAGGAGGTGCCCCAATGAATGAAAGAAGAAGCAATTTGTGACAGCTCGAAACCGAACCCGATCGGGGTCCGAGGTCGGAGCCATCACTCCGAGACATTTAACAGAAAACGAGACAGTATTATTATTATTTTTAACAAAACAGTCTAACCAATAACAGAGGATTAAAACATCCTCTGGAACTTGAAGACTCGAAGACATACTTGACATCAGAGTTCAGATTAAATGGCAGAAGAATAACAGAAGAAAAGCAGGAAGGTTAGAATACTTGGAACAAAATCAGAAGACATATTAATTTTTGAACCACAGAAATAAAAGACTAAAGAAAACAGGAGAAGGAACATTTGGGAACAGTCTGAACATTTACAAAACTTTAAAACTTCACAGAAAACTATACAGAGGAAGAAGATATTCTCTGTATTTAAAAGTAAAACGGAAACAGTGGACAGAATCAAAACACAGAATGAGTGACAGAAGAAAAACAGGAAGAAATGAAAACAGAAGTAAATGAGATGGCGGATGATGTTGGCAGATGACGTCAGGCGGTATAAGTGAATAAGACAAAATAGATGACGTCAGGCGGAAGATGTAGCTGACGTCAGACAGAAGATGTTAATAAAACTGGGCAGAAGAAGTAGGCAGATGACGTCAGGCGGTAGAAGTGAATAAGACAAAACAGATGACGTCAGGCGGAAGATGTAGCTGACGTCAGACGGAAGATGTTAATAAAACTGGGCGGAAGATGTAAGCTGACGTCAGGCGGAAGATGTAGCTGACGTCAGACGGAAGATGTTAATAAAACTGGGCAGAAGATGTAAGCTGACGTCAGGCAGAAGATGTGGATGACGTCAGACGGAAGATGTAAATAACTGGGCGGTAGAAGCGAATAAGACAAAATATGAACAGTATCTACCGGTAGAAGAAGTTTTAAAAGGTAACAGGCAGCGGTAGATATGATTTAAAAGACTACGGGCAGCGGTGGACATGGTTTTTACACAACGGTGGATGTGATTTTCAAAATGGGCAGCGGGCAGCGGTAGAAGTGAAACACAAGGAAAACATTACTTGACGGTAGATGTAGGCAGAAGACTCAGCGGTAGATGTAGGCAAAATTTCTACCGGTAGATGTAATCGGAAAAACATAGTTTTAAAGGCAGAATTTGACAATTTTCTAACAGGAGGACATACCAACAGAGAGCAGAAAAACAGAAAACATAAAAGTTTCAAATTCTCAAAACGGCTCAAACTGGATTTTTTTTTTTAACACAACAGAAAAACATGACAGAAACTTAAGAAACATCACACTGTATAAATAGCTATAAAACCAGAGACCATCTATGCACAGACCAACAGAAAATATTCCAAACGATTTCAGAACATTTCAGAACTTAAATTCAACCGTCAAATACAGAGGTTTTTAAATACATCAACCGCAGAATATTTCAAAATGCAACTATCAACAGAGGTTTGAAACTCGGTCATCAGAACCTATACATTGTAAAATTTCCCCAACAGAATTTTCTACAGAGTTTTTTAAAGCAAAACCAGAATTTCCAGAAGACTTTACAGATATAGATTATACTTTAAAAACTTAAACCTCGGGTCAGAAACATGTCTGGCTGCAGCAACCACCCCCGAGAGCTCGAACCACCAGCCACCTATTCATCAGACCGAGGCACAACGTCCTCATTTTCGGGTTCAGTACCTACATCAGAGAGTTCACCTATGAGTCTAAAACTCAGTAAGAACATATATGAATGCAGTGATGCATATGCTATGCATGAACTTTCAGAAATTTAGTGACAGTACAGTACATTACGTTTCAGTGGCAGAGAGGTATAAGTGGGGCTTATAGGGAAACTGACAAGTGCACTATCAGGCACATACAGATTACAGAACATAACAGAAACAGAGGGCCAGTCCCCGTCCCGCACTTAACCGGTACATTTCAGTCAGATTTTATCTTGCTTAACTTCAAAACCGTGTACAGAAAACATTTTGCATGAACCTTCAGTAAAACGTGTATGCATGAACATTTTCAGTGCTTAAACTTAAACAGCAGACAACAGAAATAACAGAACATACTGTGAAGCAGAACATTGACAACTCAAAACATAAACTATACCCTTTCTACCCAAAACAACCCGACAGAATTGAAAAACCTAGTACCTCCGTGATGTAGGGCCTTAAGGGCCAATCTACGGTTATGAACTTACCTGTTTGCTGCAGTGTTAGAAGTCTCGAACGTCTCGGTTTCAGTAGTTTGTGAACCTAAAACGTGATTATACGGTCATTAACCCTAAACTTCTCAAAATCAGTAAATAGTGTAGTTAAACTTGTTAACTATCGACGGGAATTACCTTCACTGAAGAAAACAGACAAATGTAGGAGAAACAAAGTGTGGAACTTTGTTTCAGTCGCCTGGAAGAGAGAAAACAGAGAAGGAAGGGAGAAAGCAGAGAAGTGAAAATGAAGATTTCACGTAGGAGGAAGAACTTAGCTTCCTCAACAAGCTGCCAAGTGTTAACTATCCATTGACTATCTCCCACCAACCTTAATTTCTCTCCAATTTGTCCTTCCATGCATTTCAGACATAGTGTTTTGTTTAGTTACACATTAGTTTGGTTCCCAAAAAACACATATTGTATTAATATTAAATCAATCCCGCAAAATGATTTGGGAATTAATTACAGACAAAAGGCCGGGTGCTACACAATTAGCTTAGGAACTCTGAAGCTAAATAAGAACCTCACCAAAAAGGTTGCAGATCGCCCAGATGGACAAGCATATTGGCTCCAACCAAATTTGCAATAGCCAGAGCCACCTCCACAGAAGCACGTAAAGAGAAAGTAAACACAAATTTAAATAAAAAAAATCCAAATTCAGGAAAATTTCCAGATGCTTTTACTTGACAAAAAACAATTGAATGACATTTTCAAAATAAATTTGTGTTCTTATTCAGGAACTGACCATCAATAATAACAGAACCTGGTACTTGTGCCCGTTTCCCATAAATTCGCATGAATGACAATTATTGGGTCTGATTGGAGTATGTTCTACAAAGACAATTCATCATTTAAACTATCCTCTATCAATGAAAGACAAGAGAAAGCAAACATAACCCAAACTAAATTATAATTTATATTATAGTCCTGATGACCGTAAAATTGTATGAATACAAATAAGAAGACGTAATCCAGGAACAGATATAGAAGCAATAATATTTAGCACCTCAATGCCATAAATCTAATTTGATAGACAGAAACGATCGCAGACTTACTGAAGAGGATAACCCCATCCTAATCTAGTTTCCCCGAAGTAAATTGAGTCCCAAGACTCTTGCTGAGTCTCTGAAGGAAGAAAATCCAAAGGCAATCATCGGAAACCAGAGACTTCCAAGAGGTGGATAGCAAACTCATTTTGGCCGCATCCTTTGGCCCAATCAAGCGCAGTATCTTCATTAGAACATCGGTTGGAACATTATCGAATTCTTCTAAAGACGACTCTGCCGACGGCCGACTATCCCACATTTTCCTCAGCAACATCGCCATCAATTAGGATACTTTTAGAATGGTATTTTCTCCACCACAAACGAAAAAACATGGAATTTAGAAATCAGTCCTCGATCATTCTTGAGGCAGCCATTAAACTACTTTCTCATGGAAAAAGAGGAGCAAAATTTTGAAAACGAGAAAGAAAACACCCTGAGAAATGAAAAAAAGGCGCAGTAGTAATACAGTCTTGTTCGGAGCCTTAAAGGATGAGAGAAATAAGGACGTTGACAATGTGGAGCCACTATAAAATTTATAGTGTAAATGGCGGTGTGAATTTCGCGGGAGATGAGAAGGGTTTTTATTAGATGCCAAAAGGCATACACGTGACGTTTCCAATTACATTTAAGAGAAACGGTGTCGTTTAATGCGAAAATCAAATGAGATTGTACGAAAGCTTCCCCTCCCCCCATGGATCTAAAGAGAATCTACATCTCATCGCCACCTTTGGCGTGTATTTCCAAAGCACCCCGTTGTGCCGTCGACGCTCAACTCGGTTGATGGAAACACCACGTCGAAACGAAGCCATCCTTGATCCAATAACAAACCTCATCAACGCAGAGGAGGTGTGTGCGTCAATTTTGAATTTTGAGTGGGTAACCTCAGCTGGATATGCAATATTAATTTGGTATCAGGCAAAGATTTTTGCATTTTATTTTCTATCTGTTGTTTCTTTTTCTCGTTACTTGAGGTACTTTTGCTGTCTATCTTTAACACATTCTTTTGTTTTTTTTACTCTTTGGTATTGAATTGAATGTTAGAATTATAAGGATTTATAATTCTATTTGGATCTAAATTGTTAAACTATAAATTATATATTATGTTATCATCAGGTTTAAGTCCATATTAAAGTGATTTAATATAGTTTCAATGGACTTTGGAGTATATTAAATATAATATGGTTATATTATAATGTGTAGAGACATCAAAGGTAATTTACCAATTTGTGATGGGCAAACTGGTAAATTACCAAATTAGGTTTAATATAGGGTTATGGTCCCAAATTCTCAACCGAACCCTTTGCCTCTTAGAGCCTTCATCATTCTAGAAAGATATTAGAGATAGCGATTGTCGAATCGGAAGATCTACGTACTCGATCTACGGTATTTTGCATTCAATCAATGGATCCGAGTATGTCCTTCTTGCTTTAACGATTTGCTTGTATAATTTCTGACGTATCGATTTAGAAATTAGACTCTCGTTTTTTTCAATTTTAGATTCAATTAATTTGGTTATTTTTTATTGACTCCAACATTGAAATGTAGAGTGGTTTATCTTCTATTTTTATTTTTTAATTATTACTACTAAGGTTATTGCATTTAATTATTTTTTGTATATCAAATTAATTATATCAATCACATGTCACTTAGAAAGTAAACATTAATTATTAAAAATAAAAAATAAACATGTCCTTGTTAATAGTAAGTGAATATTGTCAATATTATTCAATCCAATAAATACGTTGTCTTTTTATTTGAGAAAATTACCAAAATGTCATGGGTGTTATGTCAAAATTACCAAAATGTCATTGTATCAATTGCTAACATTGATACAATGAAATCCATAATACAAGATTTCATTGTTTGTTAATTAAGTGATTGAATACTTAGCGCACAATTCATAAATGTTATGAATTAATTATTCAATTAACTAATGGTAGTCAAAGATAAAGATGTAATATGAGAGGTTAACAGATTTTATACCTAGCTCTGTTATGAATCTTAATGGAAGATTAATACATATGTAATGACTATATCAATGGGCATTACTTTGAATAAATATACTCTATAGTTAAAGAGTGCAACTCTAGGTATTTAGTGGAATTACTATAGAGTTAATAATTGTGTTATTTAATATAAAGAGTTTATATTAATTAATAAATATTATTCTAGTTTAGGACTATAGGTTCATCCTTCACTCTATTATCCTATATCACTATTTAATTTTCATGTTACAAGAATAAATATATAAATAATTAATTATAATTAATCATTTATAGACACTCAAATGAATATATTATGATTTGAAATATATAAATAGTTTCTATATTTTGAATTCAAAATAAAATATCTCAATAAATGATATTGTTTCAAGGGATTTGAATTAGATTCGAAGAATCTCATCAGATTAGATTTCATCTTCAATTTTAATTTGAAGTTAGTTATTTAACAAACTATCAAATCAGATTTTTTAAATTTGAATAAAAATAGATGTGAAAAATATGATCATATTAGATTTGATCTATAATTGATTTATTATTTAAAAGTAGATCTAAATAATCTTTAGGGGTGGGCACGGGCCGGTTCGGTCCTGTCCCGAAACCGAACCGTGCCTTCGGGATTTTTTTCAAAGACCAGAACCGGTCCTAGTTTGGTCTCCTCTCCTTCCCTGGATCTGGATTTTCTTGCCTCACTCAAATTTGCAAAGCCGCACTCACACAAATGAAGCCCATGAAAACCGTCTGCGTCGCCCTCCTCTCTGTCGCCACTCGTCATCACGCTCATAGTCGTCGCCCTCTGCTATGTCGCCCTTGCGCTCAACAGTCGACGGCTTCGGGCTTCTGCTTCAGCCTTTGCACTAGACTGGAGGTTTGCGTCTTTTGAATAAGAGGACTGGATCACCACGGGAGTCGAGAGTAGGACGCGTCGTTGGTCACTGTTCGCTGGTCGTTGGGGACGGGAGTTGCTCTGGAGTCGGGAGTTCGGGTTTCGCTCGACGCTCGGTTTGCTTTCAATTTCAGACTCCACTCACGCAAATGAAGCCCGCGAAAACCGTGTCTGCGTCACCCTCTCTGTCACCACTCGCCATCACGCTCGTTGTCGTCGCCCTCTGCTCTGTCAACCTTGTGCTGGATAGTCGACAGCTTCGGGCTTCTACTTCAGCCTTTGCACCAAACAAGAGGTTTGCGTCTTGCGAATCGGAGGACTCGATCACCACGGGAGTCGGGAGCAGAACGCGTCGCCGGTCGCTGTTTGCTGGTCGCTGGGGACGGGAGTCGCTCGGGAGTCGAGGGTTCGGGTTTCGCTCGACGGTCGGTTTGCTTTCAGTTTTAGACTTTGAACTCTGAAGGTTCAGAGTTTAGTTAAAAATTGACTTAAACGGTTGTTGAACCGTTCAGCAAAAAAAAAAACAGTGATATTTTTTTTTTAAACCTACGGTCTGGTTCGATATTTTCGGGAAATCGATATGTGGACCGAGGCTCTTTAGTTCTAGGGACCAAGGACCGAGGATTAGACCGAACCCACCGGTCCAGTCTGGTTCCCGGTCCGCGGTCCGTTCCTGCCCACCCCTAAATCTCATAAGATAAGATTATTTTGAAAAGTTGTTTTCATAAATATAATCTAAAAATTGTTTTTAGATTATATGATTAATCGATAAATTTGATTTATTAGATAAATCAACTGTTAATTAAATTAAATTTGATTTATTTTTTTAAAAATTAATTTTTATTAAAATAAATCTGAAAATTTATTTTAAAAATAGATTTATAAAAATGTCAAATGAAATTTGACAAAAGAAAGAGAATGACAAAAACAAAAAGAGAAGAATGACAAAACGAAAGGAGATAGAGATCTAATCCTTTTGAGAAAAAAGATTTGACATTTTCCGTATTCTGATTTAGGAAAACGTTTTCTAAGATCGAAGATAGACGTCTCATGTATTGAGAACTCATCTCTCTACAAATATAAGAGTGTTATTCTCGTAAGTTGGACGCCCACACATTAAAGAATTTAAGTGAAAAGATCTTTAGAGAAGACTCGACGGTTTCAAAGACTTCGGTAAACATTTGATACTCAGTTAAGGCTGTTAAAATCAGACGGGAGTACATGAGTAAAAGCGTTTTTTGAAAATGTATTTTTTGTTATTTTTCTATAATTTAAATCTAATATTTTTTCTTAATGTAAATTGTTTATATTTTGAAAAAATACATATTTCTCAAAAATATTTTCTTTTAGATTAACGATTTAATTTGTGGTTATATGTAATTTTAAAATAATTTTAAAGTTATAATAGTAACACATGTCACATGTCACTATTATTATAAAGGGTAAAGTGCAATTTGGCCCCTACAACTAGGTGAAATGGGCAATTTACACCGTAAACTTGGATAATGGGCAATTTGGCCCCTACAACTAGGGTAAAGTGCAATATGGCCCTTACCGTCACATTTTTCGTTAAAAAATTACGTTTTTTGCACGTGTTCATTTTTTCTTTCAAAAATGCCCCTACCAACATTTTCTCCAACTCTCTTCAATCCGCCATGGCTTTCTGTTTTTGTTCATTTTCAGAGTGAAGAAGAATAGAGCCCGAAACTCTCTCCGTGTAAAAGAAGAAACGCCTTCGTCGAGGAGAAAAGTAAAGCCAATCACTCGCCGCCGATAACAAAAAGCAGATCGACCAACCCTTCGCCGCCGTTCTCTGTTTAGAACCATCGCGAATCTCTGTTAAGAAGACGAGCGGCATTCAGAACACTCAATGAACATCCTGCTGTTAAACTATGTTGAATTTCGTTAATCGTACTAGCAAAGACAAAACCCAACAGTCTCCCCCTACAACAATGGCAGACGAAGCAGCAGAGTAGCCATGTCGTTGGAGTTTGAATTCTGGATGGTCAGTGTTTAATATCCCACATTGGAAAAGTGAAAGAGAAAGATCCTGTATAAATATTGAGAGGATTCCCTCAATCATTGAGCTAGCTTTTGGAATGAGTTCTACCCCTCGTATTCTATCATGGAGTCAATACAATGTGAGGACCCCACACGACCTAACACGCTAGACGTGGAGGAAAAACCTACCACGCTAGACGTGTGGGCGGATGTTGAATATCCCACATTGGAAAATTGAAAGAGAAAGATCCTGTATAAATAATGAGGGGATTCCCTTAATCCTTGAGCTAGCTTTTGGAATGAGTTATACCCCTCGTATTCTATCATGGTATCAGAGCCAATATAATGTGAGGACCCCACACGACCTAACACGCTAGACGTAGAGGAAAAACCTACCACGCTAGACGTGTGGGCGGATGTTGAATATCCCACATTGGAAAAGTGAAAGAGAAAGATCTTGTATAAATATTGAGAGGATTCCCTCAATCCTTGAGCTAGCTTTTGAATTGAGTTCTACTCCTCGTATTCTATCAGTCAGAAACCACTCTTTCCCACAGAGTGGGAAAGATGGAAGCTTTGGTAAAAGTTGCTGTAAAATGCTTGAGGGAAGATAGAGATGAGAGACCTACTATAGGTCAAGTAGTTGAAATGCTTCTGTCATGAAAATGTGTAGCATAGAATGCTCCGGGAAATCAAGGCTTCTCCGATCACCCGCCCAATCTGAATCTGTCAAATTGGAAATCGACCAACCTTTGCAAGAGAATAATTTCCCAGTTGACAATGTCAAACTGGCTGCTTCATTTGGTCAACCTTAGAAAAATGCTTCGATTCATACAACGACAGTGATTGATCCAAATGAAAAGGATTTACTGGGAAGATAAAAATCAAGGTTTGTTGAGTTAATCACCGGAGTTAAAGAAAGAAGCAGTCCGGCTGAGAGCAATAATGGAGGTTCCGGGTGTTTTGTTGAAACTTCAGACAGCTCGACTTGCTCTAAAACAAACTGAAGAAAACAAAATCAACTTCGCAAGGGCCATATCTGATCACCATTCACCTCTGTTTTCCACAAGGCATAAATTTGATAGGCCCCACTCAACTGTAAATTATTGAATCTGAGCCCTCTTTCTCTCAATCAAGATCAAGTTTAAATTTTGCTCTCTCAACTGGATGAATGCAGACAAAATCGGTTATGTCTTTTGTAAATGCAACGATTTGCATAAAGTTGGCATTTGATTTTTTGGCAATTTATTATGAAAATAATATTTTATTCACAATTGTTCAAATTGGCGATTTATGTCTTGGCAATCAAGAAATACCTTATTCAGATTATTGGAAGGTATTATATGAGCAATAATGATGATTCGGTGGAAGAGAAAAATAAGGAAACAAGAATATTAGGGAAGTTATTTCCAAAAGCTAAAGGCACTTGTTTTTTGGAAAACTTTTATTTGGAAAGCCGATTTGCTGTAGATTTGGTACGATTTGCTGGGCTTCGAGTTCCCATGATTAATGGGATGCTTTCCTGAATTTTTGGGCGAATATCTGAGCTGTTATGGAAACTTTCCTAAAGTGTCACACGAGGTGTCACACAACCGAATTTGTTAAGATTTTTTTTCCTTATTTCTTGCGGCGCTATAACCGATTTGGTAACTGACCGAATTGAAGATATAGAAGTTACCAATACTATTTAAGGCTTTCGTTCTCTGTGAAAGTTGATTGACGACGGAGTATTGATTTACACGCGAGCAGT
>CM039511.1:7572913-7600760 GCA_022432975.1 Begonia masoniana | reverse complement strand
GAACCGAACCGGAAAGTTGTATCCAGCTCCTGTTGGTTCTTTGTGTGGAACCAAAAAAGTCGGTTTGGTTTTTTATTCTTAAGGGTTGAAAAATTAGAGGACCTACTTCAACAAGCTCATTTGAACTTGAAAAAATAACCTAAAACACAACATATGGACCTCTTGACCTTGGTAATTGAGACATTAAGCCTTAAATCGTGTGTTTTTTTTTTTTTTGTAAAATATGTTTTTCTCGTACTTGCGAGTGTCGCTTTAATGCAGTTATTACCGTCTTAGTTTTCTCATTCAGGTCTTATAGTCTTTCAAACTTATTATCGTCATTGAATTTACATGAAAAAATGCAATCTAATCTTTTACTTTTATTATTTATTATGTCAGTTAAAATATTTCATTATAGTAAAATGAATAGGATCGATTTTGTTATTTTTAAGTTAAATAAAAATAATAATAATTAATTTAGTTTTAAAAATGACCTAGATTTATATTTTATTTGCTTCGACTATATATTTTGATTTACTTAAATATAAGAGTAGAGAAAACAACTTATACGTGATTTTTCTATTAACTTTAACGATGAATGAATAAAATATTAATTTAAAAACAAAATTCATCCCGATGTACATTGGCCCCTCCAGAACTTGGAGAGGATTAGAATTGTGTCATAAAAGTTGGACCTACCTGGATAGTTGGGGTATGTGTATAATGTGTTTCACATACAGATACAAAGAACGTAAATTGCCGATAAATCTTGTGTCATCTTTTTGTTTGATGTCCAACCCTTGGAAGATTAACTATAAGGAAGAGGCGTTAGGGATTTTGGAGAGAGGAGTTAGATTATTGCCGCGACGCGAGATTTCTATGGTCATAGTGTTATAGAGGCACCCAATTATTGACGAAGAGGCAAGAGTTGTAGATGTATTATAAGAGCCCTTTTCTTGAAAAAAAAAAACAGGAGAAGAGAAATCATTAATAATTACAGACCTCGAAATCCACCATCCTAGTCGATCAAAAGGGGAAAAATCACCCACCCTGAAGCAGAAATTTCAATACCCAAAAGAGAGAATCCAGAAAAATCGATAACCCAAGTCCCAAGAGAGTTCGTCGCCTCTCAAATCAAAAACCAGCTCCAAATGGCAAATACGAAGTCGAGTACGAAAAGCCAACCCTAGGGATTTAAAATCCACAACTTTTAAAAATAAATAAATCCTAAAAAAGAATTATTATCTATCTAGACTTCAAATAACTCCCGCGAAATTAAACACAAAAATCAAAAGCCAACGTGTTTTCTATTTTATTTGAAATTGGGGCCAACATCCAGGAAACAGTACAGTAGAGTTTGCAGTCGCCATTTTTGCATTAAATGGCGGAAATCAAAAAGAACACCAGAAATATCCAAGAAACACAGTATCGGCGGAAAACCTGAAGATAAGAACCTTCTGGTGTGTCAGACCTGTGATCTCCAGATCACGTACACGATCATTCCAATCACAAGCAGAATCGCAGCAAAACAAAATAAAATGGACCAGTAAATAAGTTTGGCCAGGTTATCTCTTCCCCCTCCTCCGGCTCCGTCTATGTCTCTGTCATTGTCTTGGCGTCGGCGGCCACCAGCCGGGCCCCTGAAGTTTCGGTAATAGAGATCGCGCGTAGCCCTTCTCATGGCTTTCGTTTGGCAGAATGACGAACTTGGCAATGAGTCTTGCTTTCTTGGATCAAAGAAGAGAACGAAATTGAGAATGAGTTGGGAATGGGAAACTGTTTCTTGGATCAAAGAAGAGAATAATGTTTTGGCTGGTTTTATAGAAGAGCGGGAGGGAAGGTAACCGTTTCTGTGCGCGGGAAAGCTTAATCATCATCATCGCGCTGGTGGTGGTGTTAAGGTTTGGAGGTCAGGAGTGAAGTGAAGTGAAGTGAAGCGAAGCGAAGCTGCTTTGTATTAAGCCGTCTCCAAGGTTGAGATTGTGTACATGCACATCCAGCGTAATCCCCATGGAACCCCGTCATCGCTCATTGAGAGTAGATCCACCGTCATTTTGTGGAATCTATCTAGTTGTAAGACAAGACCTCCTTTCGTACGTTTCACTCTCTCTCTCTCTTCCCCATAACTAGCAACTACCACACACCTTTCTAATTCCCTCTTTAAATATTACGATTAGTTATGCGTGTCACACAGGGTGTTACAGGTGACACCTGATTTTTTCATGTCACTTTTAATTTTTTTTTTCATTAATTTATCTCATTCTACGTCAAATTAGTATCGTAGCTCAATTTCAGTACTATCTCAAACTATAGAATGATCTTGGACCCATTGTAATTCAAATCAAAACACGTTCACTATTCGTTGCACACTCCACCAAAATATGTTCTTCTTCGTTGCACACTCAAGTAAATATGTTCATAGATAAAAAAAAAAAAAAAAAAAAAAAAAAAAAAAAAAAAAAAAAAAAAAAAAAAAAAAAAAAAAAAAAAAAAAAAAAAAAAAAAAAAAAAAAAAAAAAAAAAAAAAAAAAAAAAAAAAAAAAAAAAAAAAAAAAAAAAAAAAAAAAAAAAAAAAAAAAAAAAAAAAAAAAAAAAAAAAAAAAAAAAAAAAAAAAAAAAAAAAAAAAAAAAAAAAAAAAAAAAAAAAAAAAAAAAAAAAAAAAAAAAAAAAAAAAAAAAAAAAAAAAAAAAAAAAAAAAAAAAAAAAAAAAAAAAAAAAAAAAAAAAAAAAAAAAAAAAAAAAAAAAAAAAAAAAAAAAAAAAAAAAAAAAAAAAAAAAAAAAAAAAAAAAAAAAAAAAAAAAAAAAAAAAAAAAAAAAAAAAAAAAAAAAAAAAAAAAAAAAAAAAAAAAAAAAAAAAAAAAAAAAAAAAAAAAAAAAAAAAAAAAAAAAAAAAAAAAAAAAAAAAAAAAAAAAAAAAAAAAAAAAAACAAAATCAAATGGACCAGTATAATTAAGTTTGGCCAGGTTATCTCTTTCCCCTCACTCCGGCTCGTCTATGTCTCTGTCATTGTCGTGGCGTCGGCGGCCACCAGCCGGGCCCCTGAAGTTTCGGTAATAGCGATCGCGCGTAGCCCTTCTCATGGCTTTCGTTTGGCAGAATGACGAACTTGGCAATGAGTCTTGCTTTCTGGATCAAAGAAGAGAACGAAATTGAGAATTGAGTTGGGAAGGGAAACTGTTTCTTGGATCAAAGAATGAGAATAATGTTTGGCTGGTTTTATAGAAGAGCGGGAGGGAAGGTAACCGTTTCTGTGCGCGGGAAAGCTTAATCATCATCATCGCGCTGGTGGTGGTGTTAAGGTTTGGAGGTCAGGAGTGAAGTGAAGTGAAGTGAAGCGAAGCGAAGCTGCTTTGTATTAAGCCGTCTCCAAGGTTGAGATTGTGTACATGCACATCCAGCGTAATCCCCATGGAACCCACGTCATCGCTCCATTGAGAGTAGATCCACCGTCATTTTGGTGGAATCTATCTAGTTGTAAGACAAGACCTCCTTTCTTACGTTTCACTCTCTCTCTCTCTTCCCCCTAACTAGCAACTACCACACACCTTTCTAATTCCCTCTTAAATATTACGATTAGTTATGCAGTGTCACACAGGGTGTTACAGGTGACACCTGATTTTTTCATGTCACTTTTAATTTTTTTTTTTCGTTAAATTTATCTCATTCTACGTCAAATTAGTATCGTAGCTTAATTTCAGTACTATCTCAAACTATAGAATGATCTTGGACCTCATTGTAATTCAAATCAAAACACGTTCACTATTCGTTGCACACTCCACCAAAATATGTTCTTCTTCGTTGCACACTCAATAAATATGTTCATAGGATTTTAAGGTCTATTTAAAATATTTTGAAAAAAATAAAAAATACGCATCCTTCCATACCATTTTTTTAATAATACTTTGTTTACTCTATTAAAATACTCACTGACGTGTCAAATAATAATTTATGAATTAATATAATAAATTATAAATAATTATTTATTATATTAATTTTATCAATCATTATTTGACAACTCAACAAATATTTTAAGAGAGTATAATAAAATAGTAAACGTAACACTACTCTCTGGTTTTTAGATGGACATGCAAAAGTTTAATTGTTGGCTAATCAATCAAAGTGCTAGGTCGACCAACGAAGTGTCATTGGCAAATAAAAAAGGGCAAGTAGGAGTGAGGTTAACAAGCTCAAAAACACGGTCCACCAGCAAACCAAAAAACCAAGAAGTAAATTGACAAATTGTAAGCGAAATTTACATTCCAGGGTTCAATCATCCAAAGCAATGCACGAACGACCGACTATGATGATTCAGTCAATTAGAGGTACCTCGGTGATTTACCTATGGAGTCTAGAAACACGAAGAACATACAAGTAAATGGCAAGTGCTTAACCAATGAGCACTATCGGTGGTCGATTGGTTCAACAAAGTGCTCTATCGAACACTAAATTTTCTACCTTAAACTATAAACGAAGATCACATATACTACTCAATTTGTCTTAGTAGGCTCTACACTAATTTAGGGGACGTCACTTTCATCCAAGTGAACACGGCCCTTTCAAGTAGTCACTTTCTACAACCACTGTCTAATTATGTTTTAATATATAGGGTTAACCTCTAATCACCTAGAAAACAAGAGATTACTACTCTTTTCTGTCTATTTGGGGAAACCCCTATTAGCTAGAAAGTGTAGTATAGCTTTGCAGCATATACTGATTTAGTTAGTGTTCTCATTAAACATATGATAATCGCTCTCTCTCTCTCTCTCTCTCTCTCTCTCTCTCTCTCTCTCTCTCTCTCTCTCTCTCTCTCTCTCTCTCTCTCTCTCTCTCTCTCTCTCTCTCTCTCTATATATATATATATATATATATATATATATCAGTCAGTAGCTTTATTCTGTATACAGTGGACGATATAGAGGAGATAAGCTTAGTAAAGATGAATACTAATAAACAACACAGCATTTCAACCTTCTTCATCTCCAAACTCTGCAAGGACGAAAAGAGAAATAAGGAGTCATCACACACAATAAATCCCTCTATTTTATCAGTCAGCTCCATTGTTTTAGCTTTCTCACACTACAATTCTTTCTCTTCTAGAGATTAGACTAAATGATCGATAAACTTCGGCTGATTTCGCCTCGTAATTAAGAAGTCATTGGCTTTGATCGCCTTTGTTAGCTTTCATACCATAACTTTCCCATACGCACTCCCCTTCTCCCAAAAGGAACCTAAGACAATTATCTTATGATTACATATATATATATATATATATATATATATATATATATATATATATATATATATATATATATATATATATATATATATATATATATATATATATATATATATATATATATATATATATATATATATATATATATATATATATATATATATATATATATATATATATATATATATATATATATATATATATATATATATATATATATATATATATATATATATATATATATATATATATATATATATATATATATATATATATATATATATATATATATATATATATATATATATATATATATATATATATATATATATATATATATATATATATATATATATATATATATATATATATATATATATATATATATATATATATATATATATATATATATATATATATATATATATATATATATATATATATATATATATATATATATATATATATATATATATATATATATATATATATATATATATATATATATATATATATCATCACACACAATAAATCCCTCTATTTTATCAGTCAGCTCCATTGTTTTAGCTTTCTCACACTACAATTCTTTCTCTTCTAGAGATTAGACTAAATGATCGATAAACTTCGGCTGATTTCGCCTCGTAATTAAGAAGTCATTGGCTTTGATCGCCTTTGTTAGCTTTCATACCATAACTTTCCCATACGCACTCCCCTTCTCCCAAAAGGAACCTAAGACAATTATCTTGAACATGATTAGCCCTTTTTTTTTATTAAATAAAATATGTCAGAAGCAATGGAGACTCGACTCTCCATATTACTTTGAAAAAAAAGTCGATTAAAAATGAACTATGGCACATATTGTTCATAGTTGGTTTCGTTTTAATCCCCGTAGTTTTTTTTGTTTCATAGAAGTTTTTATGGTTTCAAATTGATTTTCTATTCAAATTAACAAAATGTGTCATTTAACTTTATTTTATCTACGTCGTTACGTGGTTCGGATAATTTATTTATTTTTAAACGAATATGTATATGTATATCATTTGCACAAAATATGTTCTTCTTCCTCTAAATAAGATATTTCTTGATCGCCAAGAAATAAATCACCAATTTGAACAATTGTGAATAAAATATTATTTTCATAATAAATTGCCAAAAAATAAAATGCCAACACTTGTGCAAATCTTTGCATTTACAATCTCCCCAATTGGCATTTTTTGGCAAAATCAATATAACAATAACTTCAATAACTCCCCCTGAATTGAGACTTCAATCATCATAGAAATGCATCAATCATCATCACATCAAAATTAGGGTATCAGGGTATATTCAGAACATTCTCACCAAAATACTCTTCATTTTTGCCATAAAAAGACAAACATGAATATCAGAGAATATCAACCTCTATAACAACATCATAATCATCAAATAATCATCATAGGGAGATAGCCAAAATCAGAAATATATAATATCCAGATAAGCACCAGAATCGCCATATACAAGAGAGAGAAATAGGAGAGCTAACCGTGTATTCTTGCCGTTTTCATGTTTCATAATTTGGTCAAATAAAATGAAAATAATATTGAATTTCCAATTTTGAACAGCAAAGCCGCTATTTTCTTGTTACCACCAGTTCCATGAGAAGTCGGCATCAAGAATCTCATACTTATCCGTAAGTTGTGAAGCTGGAAATCTTTTCCATGGGGCTAGATACATCTGACACCCCCAATGACACCAATGGAAACTCATGACTTTTCAACAATTTTGGTCTCCTTAACCTGTTCCTTCACATTAGCAACTTTCTTTCTCTCGAAAATATCACCAGCAGCTTCTTTAGCAGACATTTTTCTAACAAGGTCATCAAGTATCTAATAACAACTATCTTTTCATTTTCTATCTTCGATTACCATTTGTTGATCATTCAAAAATTTCATCTCACCTTCAAGAAACTTGATAAAACAGAATAACAATGTAGAATCAGAAGCATTGTCAAAATTAGAAACATTGTCGAGGGCTAGAACACCCTCAGGAACACCATCCAAAACATTAACCTGATCACCTGCCATAAGCTTATAGATAATCCTAATCTCCTCCATAAACCAGTATAATGAATCTTTGAAGAATAAGTCAGATCTCTGCAAGTTGGGAAATAAACCCAATATAATAATGATGCTCTAAACTTCATTAAAAATAGACTTTCAATATTTCATGAGAATAGTCAGAATCTTGCATGTTGCATACGGTATTGCTCCACAGAATATCATAATAGCCAGAATGATCACTTGCAGCAGAGGATGAGCAATGCACAATAAAAACAAACGCCTAATGCAAGTAGCGATTTTTTTTTTTAAATAAATAAAAGCAATAATAACACAGAGGCCTAAGACAGACCTCAACTCTTCAAATCTAGCACCATCCAACGCCTTTGTGAAAATATCGGCAATCTCCTTTTCGGTCACCATATGCTCTAAATTAATAACTTTGTCTTCCATAAGAGATCGAATAAAATGGTGTCGTATATCAATATGTTTTGTCCGTGAATGCTGAACAAGATTTTTAGAAATATTGATAGCGCTCAAATTATCACAATATAGGGTCATGACACCCTATGTGATACCATAGTCTTTCATCATTTATTTCATCCACAGAAGCTGCGTACAGCTGCTACCTGCTGCTATATACTCTGCCTCAGCCGTAGATAGAGAAATAGAATTCTGATTCTTGCTGAACCATGACACTAAGTTGTGTCCCACATAAAAACATCCACCCGAAGTGCTTTTTCGATCATCGGAGCTTCCTGCCCAGTCAGCGTCACAATAAGCAACCAGATTAGCATTAGAATCAAAAGAATACCAGATGCCATAATCAGTTGTTCCACTAACATATTTTAGAATTCGTTTTACCGACACTAGGTGTGACTCCCTCGAATTGGCTTGAAATCGAGCGCATAACCCCACGCTATAACAAATATCTGGTCGGCTGGCAGTAAGATATAACAGGCTTCCAATCATGCTTCTATATAAATGCGAATCAACATCAGTTCCCTTTTCATCTTT
The DNA here is from genome assembly GCA_022432975.1 of Begonia masoniana. Classification (NCBI taxonomy): domain Eukaryota; kingdom Viridiplantae; phylum Streptophyta; class Magnoliopsida; order Cucurbitales; family Begoniaceae; genus Begonia; species Begonia masoniana. The sequence goes on along the minus strand of CM039511.1, from coordinate 7,592,489 downwards.
AGAGATTTTCTCGTGTGTCCCAAGGGGTGTTCTACGCGGGCGTGCATTTTCCAGCTTGAATTTTTTTAATAAAGTCTTGGCATATTTGGCTTGAGAGATAAAAATACCATTCTTTTCTTGCTGAATTTGAAGCCCAAGAAAATAAGTGAGTTCTCCAACCATACTCATTTCGAATTCGCCGGTCATTTGAGCAACAAACTCATCTACCATATCCTGTGACACCGAGCCAAACACTATATCATCAACATAAATTTAAGCAAGCAGGAACTGACCTTTAGCACGGCGAACGAAAAGAGTTTTATCTACTCCCCCTTGCTCATAGCCCTTAGATAATAAATATTGCGTGAGTCGTTCATACCACGCACGAGGAGCTTGTTTAAACCCATATAACGCCTTCTTCAATTTATAAACATACTCGGGATAATGAGGGTCTTCAAAACCTTTTGGTTGAGCAACATAAACCTCTTCATTAAGAAAACCATTGAGAAAGGCACTCTTAACATCCATTTGATATAGCTTGAACCGCTTAGCACACGCAATGGCCAATAAAAACCGAATAGATTCAAGACGAGCAACCGGAGCGAATGTTTCATCAAAATCAATTCCTTCAATATGAGAATACCCTTGATCAACTAGCCGAGCTTTGTTGCGAGTAATATTGCCATGCTCATCGGTTTTGTTCTTGTAAATCCACTTAGTACCAATAACATTCACATCGGGAGGAAACGGTACTAAGTCCCAAACTTGATTTCGGGAGAATTGACTAAGTTCTTCTTGCATAGCTCCTATCCAGTATTCATCTTGTAGAGCTTCTTTCACATTCTTGGGCTCGATCGTTGATGTGAAGCACGCCATTTGAATCATTTCTCGATAATTCACCCTCGGCTTATCTCTTGTTTGTATACCATCATTTAGATCACCAATAACCTCATCTGTAGGATGATTCTTCTGAACACGTATAGATGGTTGTCTGTTGTGTGCAGTAATCACCTCCGCTTCATCAACTGTCTCTGTTTGAGTTGTGACACCGCCTGAGACACCCTCTGTGACACCTAAATAATGACATACATAAATAAACATACTTGTTACCTTTACTGCTTGAGGCATGATAGAAGTTATAGGAATTTGATTTTCTGTCAGTTCTTGGCATTCCGTTTGCAACTTGCTTTCCTTTGTGATCAAATCCCTTGTATGACACCTGCTGTGACACTTACTGTGACAATGAGCTTCCCTTTACGAACTTCATCACAGAGCGATTTTCCTTTACTGCAACAGTCTTTGAACCTGAACTTTCACCTTTGAATCCCAATCCAAAACGATTTATGCTTGATTTGCTGACATTTAAAATATCATCTAGATTAGAAGAACCCGAATTCAGCATTTTGACATTCTTTTTCATGAGACTTATCTCATTGGTTAGATCATTAGCTTCATCCTGACTTGCTTTCAGCTTTGTCTTCAAATCATCAATAACATTTTGAAGATTGTTCTTCTCATTCTTCAAATTTCTAATCTGCCCGTGTAAAAGCTGATTTACTTTAACAAGCTCAGTCCATTTCTCATGCAGAAACTTATATTCTCCAATAAGATCTTCTTATGTAACCGGTTCTTCATCTTCATCACTACTACTAGAAAAACCGTCTGTGACACCCTGTATAACACTGTTGTTTTCTTCATGTTCTACCTTTCCAGCGAGTGCCACATGGTTGCTCTGAAATTCATCTTCCTTTTCTGACTCGTCCTCACTCCAGGTTGCATTCAAAGAGTTCTTCCTTTTCTTTAAGGTATTAGCACATTCTGCTTGTATATGCCCGAATCCTTCACACTCTCTGCGCTGAATGCCTTTATTCTTGAATGGTTGATCAGACACATAATTTTCTTCTATGTGCTTCTTGTTGCTTTAAGAGCCATTTTTGAAGTGTGTGACACCCTGCTTGACACCGCGAGTATTTCTTCCAAATGTCTTCATAACTCTGCTGAAATTTTTTGAAAGCAGGGCTAGAGATTCCTCCAAGTCATCTTCATCATGCTCGCCATAATTTTGTACCTCTGTTTTTAAAGCAACTTCCTTTGCCTTCTTTATTTCGGTGTCTCATCCAAGATTCATTTCGAAAGTTCTAAGAGATCCCATCAACTCTTCTAACTTCATTTTTGAGACATCTTTTGCTTCTTCTATGGCTGTGACTTTATAGGCAAATCTTTGAGGCAATGCCGGTAGAGCTTTTCTTACAAGTTTTTCTTCGGAAAACATCTCACCTAGAGCAAAAGCTTCATTTGATATGTCACAAAGTTTAGCGTTGAACTCCCCAATAGTCTCATCTTCCTGCATCATTAGATTTTCAAATCGAGTGGTTAACATTTGCATTTTGGACAATTTTACTGTAGATGTTCCTTCATAGGTGGTTTGAAAAATTTCTCATGCCCTTTTTGCCGTCGTCAATTAGCTTCTCACGTGAAACGAATAAACCTTCTCACGCGAAAATCAATACTCCGTCGTCAATCAGCTTTCACAGAGACGAAAGCCTTAAAAAATATTGGTAACATTCATATTATCGATTCTGTTCAGTTACCAATTCGAAATTCAGATCGCAAAGAATAAGGAAAACAAATCTCAACTAATTCGATCGTGTGACACCTCGTGTGACACTTTAGGAAAGTTTCCATAACAACTCAGATATTCATCCAAAAATTCAGGAAAGCATCCCATTAATCATGGGAACTCGAAGCCCAGCAAATCGTACCAAATCTACAGCAAATCAGCTTTCCAAATAAAAATTTTCCAAAAAAATAAGTGCCTTTAGCTTTTGGAAATAACTTCCCTAATATTCTTGTTCCCTTATTTTTCTCTTCCACAGAATCATCATTATTGCTCATATAATACCTTCCAATAATCTGAATAAGTTATTTCTTGATCGCAAAGAAATAAATCGCCAATTTGAAAAATTGTGAATAAAATATTATTTTCATAATAAATTGCCAAAAAATTAAATGCCAACACTTATGCAAATCTTTGCATTTACACCCTCTCTCTCCCTAAATTTTTTTCTTCCCTTTTCGCTCCTTCTTACATTTTCTAAATCATACATCTGCCTAAATTTCCCACGCTTTCTTCTCTATTTATCTTCTCTATCCCTGTAGATTACGTCCATCATTTCTTCTATTTGAGCTTCTTATTTACCTGGAACTGAAATTTTACTCGAATTCCTTAGCTACACATGTCACTTAATTTTAGAGGATTTCGCAGCAGAGATTGGTATTGAACTCTTATAATGCCCCCCGCATTAAAATTTCTATAAACCGCGGCCCCCCGCATTCAGCCCGCGTTAAAATTAAACCAGTCCCAACGCTTTAAAGCTGATCTCCAGTGCGACAGTGCCCATTATTGGCCCCAAAGATGCACCAAGAAAACAACAAATGTTTTGCCTGAAAAAGTTCAAAATCTTGAAAGACAGAAACAGATATATACCAGATCCACCCACCGACGGGAACCATCGGTGAATGCTAATGCAAGGTCACCGAGGAGCTCCGATTTCAACAACGAGTAAACCTCTGAAAACTTGGACCCACCCGATCTCACTCATTTTTCAGTGGTTTTTTTCTAAAGAAATTTCACGAGTACCCAGTAGCGATAGTCCATTCAAAATGTTCGATCATCACAACGACTGATAACCAACGCCTGCTACGTACTGTCTAATGGGAAACTCATGTTTTGAGTTTCACAAATTACCCTTGTACCAGACTCTTATTTCGAAATCACCATTGCTTGTATTCTTTTGATATTTCATGTTTATATCACAAATTCTTTACCTATATATTATTTCAAAATCCTTACCTATAAATATGAGAATCCTCCAAATCTAATCTGTAAGACGTATTTATTAAATTTTTTTCTTTCCAAAATTGAATGCGGATTCGAGGATTAACCCTCGGACCCAAATTCGACCATCAAGAGAATCACGATCAAGCTGAGTGACAACAACAATTTCCTTTTTCATTATCTTAATTTTTTGGATTTGTTATCATTTTGTTCGGGGATTATATGAAAATAACGAGTGAAATTAAACTCTTCTCTTGCATTCGGGAATGAGTAAAAAAATGAAACTTTTATTGCAATTTAAGATAAAAATAAAGGGCATTGTTGTAGTTTTGGAGAAATACGAGGCCTTTGATACAAACACGTGCAAGTTTTGCTTTCAGTTCTTCTCTCTACTTTCAAGTTTCAACCAATCACGTTCTTTCATGATTTAAAAACACAATGTATACTATATTATGTTTTTGGTACTCTTGTCCTTGTTTTTTTTAAATGCCTCGTTAAATTGTATTTTTAATTATGCTTTTAAATAATCTTTCCCCTCTTAGATTTAATAAAAAATTGTCACTTGACATTTATTTTATCCAAATCACCCGAATAAACTTGGTTTAAACTTTCAAAATAAACTAATGTATTTTAAATTTGAGTAGGTTTGATTTACATTTCCAGAAAGATGAGAAGACAAATGCTACGTTTATTTTTTTATTTAAAAATACTTGCTGACGTATCAAATAATAATTGATGTATTATTTAATATATTAATTGTATCGATCATAATTTGTGACGTCAACCGATATATATTTTTTAAGATAAATATTTTCTTTTTTTAATAATATAATATTTTATTTGTAATGTGGTTTAAATTGGACTCTGTATTAAAAATCTCAAAGACAATCAGTGTAGGCGTCGTATTTCTCCCTCACTGTGATAACGGGACGGTGGCTCTGAGTTAATCGAAGGCGATTCCGGGGTGAAATCTTTTCCTTTCGAATAATTTGGTATTTTTTTTTTCTAATTTCCATTCTAAGATTTTTCTCCGATCTGTCAAAGTAAACCTTGGTACTTTTTTAGGGCAAGGTTTCTTGTTCCTTCTTTTTAATTCTACATTTATTCTTAACTTTTTCTGTGTTTGGTTAGGTGAGAAGGTAGAAAACATGACGACTGCTGCTCGACCTACCTGGGCACCGGCCAAAGGTGGTGACGAACAAGGTGGTACTAGAATTTTTGGGTCTTCTCAGAAGTACTCGTCCAGAGACCTCGCTGCCCATACAAATTTAAAACCTAGGTATGAAAAGTTAGAGCGCTCAGATTGGGATTAGATACGTAGAATTGGTGTCAAGTTTTGCAGCTGTTCAATTTCCTGTTATTGTGTATGTCTAAGAGAAAGCTGTTGATTTCAGCCGTCTGTTTCTGGATTCCGTTATTGTGGTTTACAACTATACTTGTTGGAGATTTTCTATGAACTTCGGATTTTATTTTTTTATTTTTGGTTTTTTTTTTAGTGGTGAATCCTTCTTTTTGGCTAGAAGGAATTCTTGAATAATTTTTTATTTTTCATATCAAATAATGTATATAATATGCGTGTGTTTGTTTTTTCTTTGTGTTTATTTTATCATGGTCAGAGTTTACGACATTATACTATGTTTATTTTTTAATTTGGTCGAGTGAGCCTTTGGCTTTCCTTTGATTTAACGCTGATGGAATGTGATTAAGCAGCTTTATTTGCAGTGAATATTCCCTGATCAAATTTTCATTTATAACATGCAGAAAGGAGGGACAAGACACTCGGGATGAAGTGCAGAAAAGGAATCTTCGTGACGAGCTGGAAGAACGGGAGCGGCGACATTTTTCATCAACGAAGTCTTTTAGTGGTATGCAGATAAATATTAATGTCTGGCTCTTCCACTGCCTACGAATTTGATGAATTGCTGTTGTGAATTTCTGTTGTGAAGTTAAAAGGAGAATATCAACTTATTTGTGTCATATGCAGACGAGCGAGAACATAGGAAAGGAGGTCGCCTTCTGTTGGAAGGTCAATTTTTCAGTTCCTATGCTTTATGAAAGAAAAGAGCTAACTGTTCAATCATTACCTGTTGGAATTGCTCAATCAATTATTGGCATTGACAGGGACGAAGAGGAACACAGAAGATCGGATCATTCCACGAAGCGTAGATGGTGATGATTCCGGTGTAGAAGTCAGAAGTGACAATTAGAGGTTGATTGCTGAACTGAATTTCCTTAGTTTTTGCCTAAATTCTTTTTGCCTTGGCCCTCAATTTTTTCAGTTGTTTAAATGAGATTACTCAGATATTTGTAAAGAAATCTGATGTTTTGTTCGATGATGATGACGATGAGACTGAAGCTCTGTTGGCTGAATTGGAACAGATAAAGAAGGAAAGAGCTAAGGAGAAGCTTCGCAAGGTTAGTTTTGGTCAATTACTGGTCTCTCTGGTGCTGCTATAATTCCATTATGCGCTCATGCTTACTGGAAATCTCTATTCTGGGCTTGCTCTCATTTAAGAAATATTTGTGGCTTTATTCTTGCATCTCAATTCCGGGGAATACATAATTTTAAAGGACTTCTCTTAGGTTTGAGGATAGTAGTCAGTCAATGCTTTACCATGTGTCTAGATCGTGGCACTTGACATTTGACATAATGATGCCCGGTGCTGCATTTTTCTAACTTCTCAACACATTTCTTGCGTGGTTTAGAATATCAACTGAAAATTCTACTTTTCCATTCGTCGGAACGTCACCTACGGGAGAAAGAGCTAATGGCCAAGGAATTAGAGCTGCTCCGAGGAAATCCACCACTTAACGAACCAACATCTTTTACCGTAAAAAGAGGGTTAGTAAGTGAAATTTAGCTTCCTTGCCTATAGAGGGGTTGTTAGTCTCACAATTTTCATGGATTTTAAGAGACCCCTTTTACTTGCACCTTTTACTTACACTACTCATTTCTTCTTTTTTGATGTGAATATGTGGATCCGGTGGGACAATGATGTTGTCGTTAAGAACCAAGCCCGGGGAGAAACGAAAGCTCCCAAGCGCTTCATAGACGACACCATTAGAAATGACTTCCATCGGAAGTTCTTGCAGAAGTACGTGAAGTGAGATGGCCATCAAACAAATACGGACATTTAAGAGACCCCTTTTACTTGCACCTTTTACTTACACTACTCATTTCTTCTTTTTTGATGTGAATATGTGGATCCGGTGGGACAATGATGTTGTCGTTAAGAACAAATACGGACATTAACAAAGTCGAGCTGGAAGAAAGAACTCCGCTATATGTATGTAAACACTTGAAGAACTTTTCCTGACGTTCATATTTCATGGATTTTGAACGTTGAATTTGCTACATCTTCATTAATACTGCATGGCAATGCGATATTACCTAAAACGCTGCATATTTTTTTAATACTAAAATGCAAACCTTCGATTTACTTGCTTGCTTTAAGTTGATGAAGAGAATTGATGGGCGAAACTTGGTGTTTGAGTACTGTTTCTGGATCATACTGGAAAGATGAAAAGGAATTTGAGAAAAGAGTCAAATAGTACTTGAAATTATTTCCTTTTGATGAATGGATTGAAAGTTTTCTCCTCCAAACTCTGCTGTCGCACTTGGAAAACATCGATAACGATAAATGCCTGAGTCTTGATTGACGCTACATTTTGGAATATTGTCTTCCAATTCCAATTGCATAAGTTGCAGGGTGTTTCTTGTAGGTGTAGTCTTACACTTCATCTTTACCATCAAAAAAATTCCTATTACGTAATTTTATTGTTTATTTGCATTTACCTAAGTTGTTATTGATACAATTTTCTTTACAATCCGAAAAAGGTCCCGTGAGATAATTTTGTTATTAGTTTGCATCTAGGGAATCATTTTTGATAAAATTATGAGTTGATTTTATTAGCTGATTCTCTAATTTTAATTTGTCTAGTAACTTGTTATGCAGTGGATTGTTTTATATTAAAAAATTCTCATTGTTTTTATCTGTGAAATTTTCATCTATCTATATATAACTTGGCCATCATTTTTCTACGCCTATTCTGAAAATAATTTTATGCTCCACATGCTAATTATCTGGAAGATTTTTCTTGCAGTATTCTTGATTTTTTGTTTTACTTGTCGGTCAGAAATTTTTTTGTGTATTTGACTTTTTGTTCCCCCAGCCTTCTGCCATTCTTTGTGTATTTGATTTTTTGTTTCTGTTATAGGCACAAAAATAATATGTGCTTCAATCTTTTTTTGTGTTTCAGATGATGTGGGTGTATTAGTGAAAAACATATTGTGTTTCTTTATGATATGGTCCCTACCATTGTCTATGCGCAGGTTGAAATTAAGAGAACCATTCCTAAAGGTCAAGGGCAATCTAAGGACTTAAAAACAAAAAAAAGATTTTTGTTGGGGGTATACTATCAACAGTAACTGAAGGTAAGGTTGTTGAGGTGCTGTTGGAGTATCTTTTTTATTTAATCTAATAGTAGCTCTTAATTTTTTTGTTAATTTGGCTCTCTGAGTCGTACAGATGAGCTCAGTAGTTTTTTCTCAAAGTATGGGAAAGTAGCAGAACACCCGATTATACGTGATCATGAAACCAACCGATCGCGAGGCTTTGGTTTTATAATTTTTGAGAGTGAAGAAGTTGTAGATGAAATTTTATCCAATGAAACCGTGATTGATATGTCTGGTACCCAGGTGAGCTTATTCAAATGGACTTTAAGAAATTGCCGTGTAAAAACGTCACTAGTCAACTTGGAGTATTTATTATCAAATCGTCCACTTCCAGTTGATAATGTTCACTCAAAGTGTCATTTAATTCATGCTATTATATGCATTTCTTTTGTTTTAGTTGGTGTTACTAATTTTAGATCGAGTGTTACAGGTGTAGGTCTTGCTTTACAAAAAGGTGATAGCTAAATTCCAGCAGGACTAGGTTAACTAGATTGCTTTGTTGTAGGTGGTGATCAAGAAAGCTGAACCAAAGAAAGCCTCTAACCCTCCACCTGCTCCTTATGGTAGCAACCCTAGGATCGGCCGTTCTTTCAATAATGAAGGTTTTGGTGGTCCATATGGAGGTTTTGATGTTGGGGGGTGGTTTGGCCCTGGTCCTTATAGGAATGCGGGAGGTATTGGTGGTGGATATGGTTACAGTAGTGGTGGTGGTGATTTTGGCGGTGGTTATGGAGGCTATGGAAACAGTAGCTTAGGTTTTTATCGAGGTGATTCTTCCCTCGGTTACGCTAGTCGTTTTGGACCTTAAAGTGGTGACTTTGGAGGGGTTATGGTTCAAGTGGTCAAGGTGGGTATGGTCGAGGCAGTGAAGGCTATGGTGGCGGTTATGACTCTGGTCCAGGTTCTGGTTATGGAGGAGCAAGTGGCCTGAATGGGAGGGGAGGCTATAGTGGCAGTAGTCGTTATCATCCTTATGCGAGGTAAGGGTGGCGGGCAGTAGTCACAAACATACCTAATGGCACGTAGAAATGAAGGCCCTTTGATGCAGTTGGTTAAGTTTTCCCATAGAACTTTTTGGCAGATAACTCTAGCTTTGGTTCTTGCCCTTTTGTGATAGGCACGTGGACAACTAGAGGTATTTAATTGAGGAAGCTTTTATACACAAGAAGGGCTGTTTCTATTGTATGGAGTTAGACACTATGAAAGTAGAACTTTATGCAAACTAGTTTTTGGTGAGCTATGATTAAGTTGAACTAGTGTGATGTGCGATTTAAGAGTATGATTGTAGCAACAATGTTTTATATGATTCGAATATTAGTTTGATCTTTAGATAGACATGACGTGGTTAAAAAGTATAATTGTTAGTTTAATTTTTTCTTAGTGGGACGGGGCTGTAGTTTGATGGAGAAAAGAATTTTGCTTGCTTTCGTTTTTGATGGAGAGATTAGGAAGGTATTTCAAATATGTAATAGTTGAATTGTTTCAGATGTAGATTTAAGTTAACTGAGAAGTCTATCATGCAAGTAGTAGTCGTCGATAATAGAGAGATGTCTAATATAAGACGGGTTCGATACGAATTACGAGCCCCTTTCTTGAAAAAAAATTTTAAAATTAAAATAGATGCAGGCATGGAATAAAATATCTTTTTGTAAATCATACTCCTACCTCTGCATGTGAATCTCCAACTTTTGTACAAGAAGAGCCTTTCAACTCTGTTATAAGGACATCACATTATATATTTTAGGAAGTTTTGTTTAATGAAGTTTTTGGTTTACATTAATGGATCACCCCACATATTTTCTTTTCATCTTCTGTGTTTAATTTGTATTAATGGTCTTTAATATCTTGACCTCTAATTCTTGTATTTTGCATATTCAAAAATTGTGTTAACTTTTAGCTTTTTAAAGTCTTGTATTGAAACTTCCATGGAGATTATGTTGGTGATTGATGAATGAAAATGGTTTTTATCTTCCAACCTCTCTCCTAAACCAGCTTCTTCTCCTCCTCTAAAGCCTCTTAGTTTCTTTTAATCTTCTTCTTCTTCCCTTCTCAAGTTTCTAGTTCTTCCCTTCTAATCCTGCTTCTTGTCATCTCTATCGCCTGATTTTTTCATGTCACTTTTAATTTTTTGTTTTCGTTAAATTTATCTCATTCTACGTCACATTAGTATCGTAGCTTAATTTCAGTGCTATCTCAAACTATAGAATGATCTTGGATTTAATTGTAATTCAAATCAAAACACGTTCACTATTTGTTGCACACTCCACCAAAATATGTTCTTCTTCGTTGCACACTCTATAAAAATATGTCCTCTACAATTTATGGAGGTCGTGAGTCTCTTCTTTATCACCTGGCTATGCATATGCATCGTGTGGTCCATATTCGCCTGCAACTTTCCAAGTTTGACTTAATGAACTTGGCATTTGATGAAAATTGTCGACACAAACCAGTCAAGTTTTCTTTCTACTCTAGGAGAGTTCATGAGCACATCGCATCACATATTTACTTTGTTTCATGGAGTTTTAATTATTTTATGATTATTATGGTTTAAACAAATGAGGTCCCGCATATTTTCCTTTTATCTTCTATGGTTTAATTTGTATTAATGTTCTTATTCCTTTGACCTTCTAGTTTCAATATTTTCATCTTCAAAGGTTGGGTTAAATTTTAGTATTCAAATGTATTGAAACTTTTATGAAGATTACGTTGATAATAATTATTGAAAATTGTTTTTATCGTCCAACTTCTCTCCCCTCTATAGTTTCTCCTCCTTCTCTATAGCTTCTTGTTTCCCATTAATCTTCTTCTTCCCTTCTCAAGCTTTTAGTTCTTCTATTCTAATTTCTTCTCATCTCTATCTCCGAAATTCTTCTCCCTCTCCTTCGTTAATTTCTTGTTCTTATTAAATTTATGTCGCTTTACATCACTCTAATTCTCATAACTATCATCCATAGGACCTTTGTACATTGGAACAAAGCTCCAAATAAAAGATAAAGATAAGATATGCAAGGATCTATAGCTTCTTGTTTTCCATTAATCTCTTCTTCTTCCCTTCTCAAGCTTCTAGATTTTCCATTCTAATTCTTCTTCTTTATCTATATCTCCTAATTTTTTCTTCTCCTTCGTTAATTTCTTGTTCTTGTTAAATTTATCTCGCTCTACATCACTCCAACTCTCAAAACTATCATCCATAGGACCTTCATACAACACAACAACTCCAAAAGAAAGACAAAGATAAGATGTGCAAAGTAGACAACCCTACACCCCAAACAATGAGCAAGAGCTTCCCCATTTGTCGTTGCCCCCACTGCAAACTCTAACATAGAAAGATTCACCATGGCCAAATAGAACCTCAAAGATAAGCCAAATCCATACAATGTACGTCAAACCACATCATAAAACAATATGCTATCATTCGCAAAAAGAATGTGAGAGAGGATACCCCCCTACCATTAACTAACAGCACAGACTTAAGCTTTAAGAATGCTTCTTCGGTCTCCATCACAAAAATAAGAAGAAAAAGGGATATGAGAGCATCCTAAAGAAGGATAGTGTTAGAACTCCGAGTTTGAGAACGAGTTCACAGACAATTAAAAGAAAAATCTGTGATTGAGTTATTAATTATTTGCAATCTATTGGAATTTCTTTTCTTGTGATTCCGACCTATGTAAAATTAAAAGCAAAGGCTCATTGGAGAGAATCTTCGATCTTTAAGTATTAAGGAAACACTTTATTCATTCATCAATGTTTTAAATACAATTTCGAAGAAATAACTACCAAACTCAAAAAAAATTAAATAAATTTATCACTTCATTCAATTTACAACAAGAATATAAAATTTTAACTTGAAAACTAATATTATTCCAAACAATAATTCAAAATTCAAATCGGATAGCTCATCTTATTTCAAATCTTCAATCCAACTTATTTATTCTTCAAGAATAACTGAAAAGCTTATCTCCTTTCAAATTTTCAATTCAACTTCTTTATCTTACAAGAATAACGCTTTTCAAACTATGAATCCACTTTCACTATATCTTCTTGGTTTTGACTAAAAGTCATAACAAACATGCAAGTTCTTGAACAGACAAAACCAACTCAAAACTAGCATGGAGAAGGGAGTTGTGGAAACACAACACTTAATTCAATTCATCCACTTTACTACAAAACCCACATGATCCATAGAGTACAAAAACAAATCCCCCAAAACATGGTCATAAGCCTCCTATGAGTTTTACAAACTACCTCACTCTTGGATTTGCTATTGACAACCGATTGGGCACAAGACAATAACCAAAATTTTACAGGCAACAATATTTATAGCTATAGTTGAGCAAGTTCATAATGTCAAAGTCCTTGAGGTCCCTACCCTGCTTCTTTGGAAATCTGTGCGACGAAAGCTTTGTTGATAGTATTTTCTTAACACCCTAAATAGTGGGAGCGGACAGAACAATCAGATCACTTCATCTATGATCATGGAACAACATTGTTTGACCTAAGAACTAATCACAATACATATCTTTAACAGGTTCCCAAGCTTCTTGTTCTTTGAACTCTCTCCAAATGAACTATCCAAGGGTACCCAACCTCAAGTAAATCAAGTTGTCCCCTTCAGGCCCATCCACCCCTCTCTCTCCTAAGGCTGAGGAGAATAGAAGTCCACCACCTTCTCTTCCAAAACTAGTTATAAAATCACTCCATCTACCACAAGTTTTTGAAAAGAGTTCCCCGTGTCGAAAAAAAAATTCCATGGACAGATATTGTCTAACGATTCCCTTTGCACTTCTGAAAGCAATAAACATCAAGAATTTTGATGCGAACAAATGTCCTCTACCAATAAAGTCCCCTCCAAGTTCTATTGGACTCCATCTTAACTTCCCCTCCAATGTGAGATGCAAGGAGATTTGCCTTCTTTCTCATATATTTTCTTAATAAAAAATTATTTGTATTAAACACAAAAAATTACTAGAAGTCGGGCAAAGAAAGTCCACCTGACCAACAACCATTAATGAAAGACATTTTTTCTCCACTTCGAAAAGAACCAAATTGAAAAACTAGTTCTCAAAACACTTAGACTAGGTCACTTAACAATAATAAAGTTTTTCATTATCCTATTATCAAAGACTTGTTCGTGAAAATAATCTCATCATGATATAGCCAAATAATTCAAAAGATAGCTAGAACAAAGTCACAAGAACAATATAGAAAATATAGTCATCATAGTATCTAAACTCTTATTACATTATTGAGACATATACAGAAAAAGAATGACACAAGTCAATTTTGGTACTAGAACCAATACTGAACAACCGATAAAGAAAATCATTTCAAGTTATATAGACAAGTACTAGAAATATCCTGATCATTTAAAACTGCAACAAAAAATCTCCACTCACCTCTTTATTCTTCAAGTCTTGAGCCCTTATTTTTATCATTTCAGTCTCCCACAAGAATTCTTCCTGCAACACATATGAAGCAGTTTGTCAGAAAGTGAAAGTGAAGCTATGAGAGCTAAAGAGGAAAAACATCAATATAGCAATAGAGTTGCTTAGCATGTAATGGCAAACCAAAAGCCCTGTATGTATTACCTCACATCGCTCCTGAAAAATCCTTAATGGAACAAGTGTTGATTCAACCAGCCACTTCGCCTGATAAAAAAGAAAGTTAACAATACCAACACATAGCTATAACAATATATAAAAATAACAAAAAAAGAGGGAGAAAGAGCTTCAAAAATCATGGGTCTAATGTTCTCTGTGTAATCATCTACCAATAAGGATAAATGAGATCATGAAAAACGACTTTTATAGTATTCTAAGGAGAGCATCAGCTAGCAAAATAAGAGAAGGAATGCAATGAAACATCCTTTATTCCGGCCTTTTTGGAACTGTCTACTAAAATAGCCATTACGCTTTATAAGCAAAGCAAAACAGATTAAGCTTTTGCCCTCTACCAAATCACACATGCATGAAATGTTCAAATCTAAAGGATTAGGCTTATTGGGGAATTCTGAACTTGTCCAATAATACTTTTGCAAAAAAATGAATGAATGGCAACGATGTAATTTTTTTTCTCAGCTAAATGCATTTACATGATTTACCATCAAATATCAAAATAAAATTCAACATGGTATAATGTTGATTGCTTAAAAGCCAACATAATTTTCAATATAAAGATCTGGGGATTACATTGCTGTTTTTTAATACCTAACTTTGTCCCTTAAAACCAAATACATTTTTCTTTTAAAATATATCTATAATATACTGAAGAGATGGGTGTTTGTCAAACATTCATTGGACATGAATATCCACGGGTTTATTATGAGTTCCTAAGCCATCATTTCTTTGTAAAAAGAGGTTAGATATTGGTATTCTTCTAAATTAAGAACGAAATTGATAAATAAAATAAGTTCTTGCTATTTCAATTTTTCACAAAAAGAAAATTATCCATCCAATCACAAAATAAAATAAGTTCTTACTATAATTAATTTCAAACCACCGTCCAGTTAGTTTATAACAAATTAATGCGTATTATTCATAAATCTTCTATTATTTTAGTACAATTGATGAATCCAAGGATAAATTATGAGAAATTAGAAACAAAGATCATATAAATCAGATTTTAGTCCTAAAAGCATAAGTAAAATCATTTTCTTGAAATTTCATGTCACATGACTAATAGATTAAAAATTAGTGTAAATTATCATTTTTAATTTCATGCCCTTCGAATAGGTCTGATAATTAAAAGAGCTAAAAGTTTAGTCATCCTCAGGGAATAGAACCCCCAATAATGTGATATACAACCTAGTCATAACTTGATATCAATTTCTCTTGACTATCCCAATCCAAAAAAACAGGAAATACAACATTGAACTAAATATCATCCTGTAATAAGTTAATTCCCTAAGAAACAGAAAGGATTTTCAGAACACCTTGTAAACAGATTAAACATGAGAAAAACAATTCAAAATAAATATTCTGGCCAGAGATAGGAAGGCCAAAGAGGTAACTTGCTGGACCAAAAGCATATGTTGTAGCATGGATGATACCTAAATAAGAGTTGACATCATTCCAACTACATTAAAAAAATTAACAAATATTTTTTCCATGAAAAGATGTTTGGAAAATAACAATAATAAAAAAGATACAATTAATACTGCAACCAAACCACCAAATTTATATACTTGGAGTCAGGTTTCTTGTGAATTTTTTCTATGAATCATACAACAAGGGTGAGCAAACCAAAACCAGTCTACCATATAACTCTACTAAGATATATCACTAGAATACCATCAAAGGAAGCACAATTTCAGCACTAACCAATTTTATAAGGCGAAGACGAAACTCTCCCAGCATTGTAAGCTGCAAATGAAGATCATGAATCAATGTGAGTGAAGAAATATAAACAAACACTTGGTATACCAGAGTCTGGATAAAAGTAACTCAAAACAAGTTATATTTTTGAAAAAATAATTTAAAATAAATTTGTCGAACTAATAGTGCTATAAGTTATAAGAGCTGCAAAAAATATAGAAAAGAAAAAACCTATGTGATGACTCTAAAGCTTGCAAACCCAACATGTAGTTGTTTTGGATTGTTTGGCGCAAAAGAAAGATCTCATAGCCTTTCTAAAGATAAAGGTAAGACTATTGGTCCGAATGGGGGAGTTGATTGCTGGTCTCCAAAAATTCTTGTTTCAATTTTGTAGACCAATTCTACATCTCTCTCGTGAAACCCACGCTTAAAAGAAAAAGATGTCAATGAGTCCAAAACGTGTCATGTGATTCTGGGATGACTCTGCAATTGAAAAAAGGTGGACACATCTCGGAGGTGTCATGTGTATGTGTTCAACCGTGAAACTCTTTAACAGTGATACATGCCAAATAAACTAAATGTAAGGGAAGGGGACTATCATGATATAAAGAGGGGGAAACAAGATCAGTCCCTTGAAACAATTTCCATAAAGTTGGTTTTCCAGAAGGCACATGACCATGATTTTTTGCATTATCTATTTTCCAGAACGCATAACAACAAAAAACAATAAGGAGAGAGAGAGAGAGAGAGAGAGAGAGAGAGAGAGAGAGAGAGAGAGAGAGAGAGAGAGAGAGAGAGAGAGAGAGAGAGAGAGAGAGAGAGAGAGAGAGAGAGAGAGAGAGAGAGAGAGAGAGAGAGAGAGAGAGAGAGAGAGAGAGAGAGAGAGAGAGAGAGAGAGAGAGAGAGAGAGAGAGAGAGAGAGAGAGAGAGAGAGAGAGAGAGAGAGAGAGAGAGAGAGAGAGAGAGAGAGAGAGAGAGAGAGAGAGAGAGAGAGAGAGAGAGAGAGAGAGAGAGAGAGAGAGAGAGAGAGAGAGAGAGAGAGAGAGAGAGAGAGAGAGAGAGAGAGAGAGAGAGAGAGAGAGAGAGAGAGAGAGAGAGAGAGAGAGAGAGAGAGAGAGAGAGAGAGAGAGAGAGAGAGAGAGAGAGAGAGAGAGAGAGAGAGAGAGAGAGAGAGAGAGAGAGAGAGAGAGAGAGAGAGAGAGAGAGAGAGAGAGAGAGAGAGAGAGAGAGAGAGAGAGAGAGAGAGAGAGAGAGAGAGAGAGAGAGAGAGAGAGAGAGAGAGAGAGAGAGAGAGATTATACAATATTTTTAAGCTTTGCCCGAAATCTCTGTGAAATCAAAAAGAACGTCTTGCAGCAAAAAGGGTAACCATGACGGTTTTAAAAGGATACACAAAAAAAAAAAAAAAAAACTCGCATCTTGAGCCATTTGGGTCACAATATCGGCCAAACTCGACCCCAACTCTTCCACAAACACTTTTTTCAAGAATTTAGCCGTATCCATGTTAGAATTTGGTGTGACCCGAATTCTAGTGGGCCGGGTTGGGCCTGTATTTTAATATTAGGGTTTTACGTTTTCTCTATATATTGATACTTGAGTCGCAAAACTCATTGTACCGAATTATTATTAGTGATTCTCTCATCTGCCCGTGGTTTTTTTTCCTTTTCTAGGGTTTCCACGTAAAATTCGGTGTCCATTATTTTCTCGTATTTTCTTTTTCGGTTTTCTTGAATCGTTCGTTACAGGTGGATTAGGGCGTCTAATCCTAACAACTGGTATCAGAGCTTCAGGTTGAAGTGGTTTTCGGAAATCAGGGTTTGATTCTTCGAAGGGTATCGATCGATTTTAGGTTTATAATTTCGGTAAGTGAAATTGTAATTTTTAGGAGAAAAAGAAATTGAAAATAAAAAAGAAAAAATGTTTTTTTTCTTTGGTTGTGTTCTGTTTCGACGGAGAAGAAAAAGAACAGAAGGAAGAGAGGTGTGCCCGAAGCCCAGCGAAGAAACAGAGAGTTTCTCCACCGAGCACCGCCGCTGTGCCGAGAGAGGAGAAGCGCCGCCTTAGTCGACCACCTCCGACCTGCTCCGCCACCGCCGACCGCGAAGAACAGAGGCCCTGTTCTGTCCCGCAGCCCCGACGCGCAGTGCCGAACAGAGCTACCAGCGCCGCGAGGAAGTCCGCTGCCGCGCCGTCCGACGAGAAGAGGAGAAGCCGCCGTCGCGTGGACAGAATCCACCGCCGTGTCCGCCGCCGTTCTGCAAACCACCCGAGCAGAATCTCCGTCGCCGCCCAAATCACAAGCCCATCGCCGAACGGAGAAACTCTGTTGAAGGCCAAATACGCAATCAGAGATAACCTGTTTGGAATTCTCAGTTCAGAATTCGTGAAGCATGAGAAACTATTTACTGGTTTTTTTTTTTTTTTTTTTTTTTTTTTTTTTTTTTTTTTTTTTTTTTTTTTTTTTTTTTTTTTTTTTTTTTTTTTTTTTTTTTTTTTTTTTTTTTTTTTTTTTTTTTTTTTTTTTTTTTTTTTTTTTTTTTTTTTTTTTTTTTTTTTTTTTTTTTTTTTTTTTTTTTTTTTTTTTTTTTTTTTTTTTTTTTTTTTTTTTTTTTTTTTTTTTTTTTTTTTTTTTTTTTTTTTTTTTTTTTTTTTTTTTTTTTTTTTTTTTTTTTTTTTTTTTTTTTTTTTTTTTTTTTTTTTTTTTTTTTTTTTTTTTTTTTTTTTTTTTTTTTTTTTTTTTTTTTTTTTTTTTTTTTTTTTTTTTTTTTTTTTTTTTTTTTTTTTTTTTTTTTTTTTTTTTTTTTTTTTTTTTTTTTTTTTTTTTTTTTTTTTTTTTTTTTTTTTTTTTTTTTTTTTTTTTTTTTTTTTTTTTTTTTTTTTTTTTTTTTTTTTTTTTTTTTTTTTTTTTTTTTTTTTTTTTTTTTTTTTTTTTTTTTTTTTTTTTTTTTTTTTTTTTTTTTTTTTTTTTTTTTTTTTTTTTTTTTTTTTTTTTTTTTTTTTTTTTTTTTTTTTTTTTTTTTTTTTTTTTTTTTTTTTTTTTTTTTTTTTTTTTTTTTTTTTTTTTTTTTTTTTTTTTTTTTTTTTTTTTTTTTTTTTTTTTTTTTTTTTTTTTTTTTTTTTTTTTTTTTTTTTTTTTTTTTTTTTTTTTTTTTTTTTTTTTTTTTTTTTTTTTTTTTTTTTTTTTTTTTTTTTTTTTTTTTTTTTTTTTTTTTTTTTTTTTTTTTTTTTTTTTTTTTTTTTTTTTTTTTTTTTTTTTTTTTTTTTTTTTTTTTTTTTTTTTTTTTTTTTTTTTTTTTTTTTTTTTTTTTTTTTTTTTTTTTTTTTTTTTTTTTTTTTTTTTTTTTTTTTTTTTTTTTTTTTTTTTTTTTTTTTTTTTTTTTTTTTTTTTTTTTTTTTTTTTTTTTTTTTTTTTTTTTTTTTTTTTTTTTTTTTTTTTTTTTTTTTTTTTTTTTTTTTTTTTTTTTTTTTTTTTTTTTTTTTTTTTTTTTTTTTTTTTTTTTTTTTTTTTTTTTTTTTTTTTTTTTTTTTTTTTTTTTTTTTTTTTTTTTTTTTTTTTTTTTTTTTTTTTTTTTTTTTTTTTTTTTTTTTTTTTTTTTTTTTTTTTTTTTTTTTTTTTTTTTTTTTTTTTTTTTTTTTTTTTTTTTTTTTTTTTTTTTTTTTTTTTTTTTTTTTTTTTTTTTTTTTTTTTTTTTTTTTTTTTTTTTTTTTTTTTTTTTTTTTTTTTTTTTTTTTTTTTTTTTTTTTTTTTTTTTTTTTTTTTTTTTTTTTTTTTTTTTTTTTTTTTTTTTTTTTTTTTTTTTTTTTTTTTTTTTTTTTTTTTTTTTTTTTTTTTTTTTTTTTTTTTTTTTTTTTTTTTTTTTTTTTTTTTTTTTTTTTTTTTTTTTTTTTTTTTTTTTTTTTTTTTTTTTTTTTTTTTTTTTTTTTTTTTTTTTTTTTTTTTTTTTTTTTTTTTTTTTTTTTTTTTTTTTTTTTTTTTTTTTTTTTTTGGGG
>CM039511.1:7558629-7572813 GCA_022432975.1 Begonia masoniana | reverse complement strand
ACCTGCCGCCAAGATTCTTAATCTCGCACGCAGGATCCTCAGCATATCTCCAGAATTTGTATAGTCCAACTTGAATGCTCATTTAGTATGAGGATGAAAAGGCCGTAATAAAATCTTAAAGGGGTACCATGGACGCGGCAAACTCCTCCAAACTAACGTAAATCTGGCGTCTCGATACTGGGACACTATCGACATCGGATCTCATTGCAAACAGACTTCCTGAACATAATGTGGGAAACTGGTCCATAGAATAAGTTCATCCTCAACGGGCCAGAAGTGAGACGATTCGGCAACCTGTCCACAATCACCCCGATTGCATCATGGCCATTCGCTGTCTTGGGCAATCCCTCACGAAAATCCATGTGTTTCTCCCACTGCCCCTCTGGTATAGGCGTAGTGAAGCATACCGATGGTCTTGGTGCTCTGCTTTTTTTTTTTTTTTTTTTTGCTTTGCGTTTGAGTTAGTGATTGTTTTACACACTCGACTTAATCTGTGGATTTCATCGTTCTACCGAGTGTGTTGTGTATTGCATCCGAGGATTTCGATCTGGTGTTCCAGGAGGTGTCCCAGGAGGTAATATTATTTGTTCTTCATTTAAGCTCAGTCTCGGGAGGAGTTCTGTTTCTTAGACAAGGGGAGCTTGTCGTTCTTGATCGTGGGCAAGGGGATCTTGCTATAACACGGGTTTCGGGAGGAACCAACAACGATGGGATCTTGTTGTTATCTAGATCTCGGGAGAGGTCATTCTAAAGTCAAGGGGATCTCGCAAAAACAGTTTCCTTGGGGAAATTAGCTGGAGGCGGCGACAAAGATAAGAGGGAGTCTTTAATTGTTTAAGTCCGATTGTCTTGTAATTTCGTGAACTCAAAGAAATGTTTTTATATCTGGGCGTGGCCCCGCAGACGTAGGCTGGTTGCCGAACTGCGTTACCAACCTCCTGTGTCATTTATTTTCGCGTTTTTATATTGTCCATCAGTGCATTTATCATCGGTGTCACACGCAACATCTTGTAACACCCTGTGTGACACCACATAACTAATCATAATCTTTCATCTTTTCCTGCTGACCAAACTTCTCCAATAGGGCCTCGCTCCTCTGACTCTTGTCTCAGTTTTGATCGTAACTTAGGAATGGAAAACAGACTTCTATTTGAAGATGATAATCGTAAACAGCCCAATGTTTCTTGATTTTGAATTGTAATTGAATGGAATTGACTGCTGAAATTTTTACACCATCGGAAATCCATGATCCTAAAATATAGCATGAACAAAAAACATTCTCTGTCCTTTCAAACCCATTTCCCATTTTTGTACCTCTGTACACTACTGAAATTATTATCATTTGTACTTCATCCAAAGGACCACCGCAGAAAAAAAAAACAAAGAAGGTAAAATTGTGAACGAACTTAAGAAAAACGAAGAAAGAGTGAAGCTGAGGCTGATTTCTGGCATGTTTGTTAAGTTTCTCGATATGGCGATTGCCACCCAGATGATTACTTGGCGCGGGTTGCGCCTTTACTCAATCCTGCTGATTCCTATACGTTTTACAATGGCGTTTCTGATTGCCTCATTCTGCAGGCAAAGACCCTTTTGCTCGTACCCTGACATGTAGTTTTTTACTTCTTTTCTGATCATCTCCTGCATCACAGCCAAAAACTACGCACTGAAGAACTGCCTCTCGTGCTCCATCCCGCTGAACTGGTCGCTTTGAGCTGTGCCTGGAGGATGCAATGCTGATGCCTCCATGAAAAAGGCTTTCAATTCCTGCAGGTTGACTCCCAGGCTGGAGCTCCGAGCATGATTGGACCCAGATTCGTGATTCGAGAGTTCTGGCGGTTCAGTTCCGGGCAAGGAAAGGCTCAGTGATGTAGGAGGATCGGCGAAGGTAAGAGAGGTCTCAATCTGTTGATGACCGGACGGAGGAATCGTACAGGTTCTCGCTAAGGGTCTGTAACCTTGAGATGCAGAGACACCCGATAAAATGTCCCTGTTTGATCGGAACTGAGTTCAGACGAGAGAGGCGAAATGGACGATGGTTCTGCGTTGAGCGTTCTGAATGCCGCTCGTCTTCTTAACAGAGAGGGGTTTTCGCGATGGTTCTGAACAGAGAACGGCGGTGAAGGGTTGGTCGATCTGCTTTTTGCTATTGGCGGCGAGTGATTGGCTTCACTTTTCTCCTACGAAGGCGTTTCTTCTTTGCACGAAGAGAGTCTAGGGCTCTGTTCTTCTTCACTGTGAAAATGAACAAAAACAGACAGCCCGCTGTCTGTTAGAAGAATCATCCAGAAATGGCGGATTGAAGTTAGTTGGAGAAAATGTTGGTAGGGGCATTTTTGGAATAAAAAATGAACACGTGTAAAAAACGTGACTTTTTAACGGAAAATGTGACGGTAGGGGCCATATTGCACTTTACCCAAGTTGTAGGGGCTAAATTGCCCATTATCTAAGTTTACGGTGTAAATTGCCTATTTCACCTAGTTATAGGGGCCAAATTGTATTTTACCCTATTATAAATAACAATGAATTCCTTCTTGTGTATAGACCATCAAAACCAACACTTCCCAACTCCTATCTCTCAAAACTTTCATTCCTTCTCCTTCTCTCTCTTTCACACTATACATTTTGGTCTTTTTCTGTTCATAGAAATCTCAGTTCGCCTTTTTAAACTTAAGGGTCGTCGTTATCGACGAAGTTTGTGTACCAGCGTGAGTGTAGTCAAATAGAAATAGGGCGTGAACCCAAAATTACTGAAATGACTAACATCACAGCTTTTTAATATGAAACCCAGTTGAGGAAGGCCTATTCATAAAATTAAAATTTTTGAGTAATTTCATAAAAAAATGTATTATTGGATGGAGATTTTCTGGCAACATAATCATCCCAATTACGACCCAATCAACCAATCGTAGCCTGCTCGACTATAGCCCGATCCAGATCAACCCCCAGTCCAGCCTCCAGCGCAAATGAGCCACCCAGCCCAACACTGCCAAGACGATTCAGTCAGCCCGCAAGATCTCATATCCTAGCAAGGTCAGTGCAATGGAGCCCACACTAAGCCCACTCTAGATCAGCCCACCTCAGTTCACCCCATACAGACCTTAACAACCCTTACCCAGTTCAATCTAGCCCACAATTCCACAGCCAACACTGCAAAAGTATGGCTGGACCAGGCTAGGCTGGGCAGAGGTTCTAAGCTGTAGGGGTGGGCAAGACCGGACTGCGGACCGAGAACCAGACCGGACCGCAGGTGTTGGTCCGGTTTTGGGTGGTCCTTGATTGTTCTTGGTCTGGGACTGGTCCTCAAAGAAAAAATCCCATGGGCAATGGTCCGGTCCACGGTCCATAGTCCAAAATTCCCGAAAGACCGGACCGGACCAAGAACCTAATAGTTTTTATGTTATGATAGTTTGATATATTTTAGATGTTGAATTTAGTTTATCTTATGAGATTTTATTTTAAGCATAGATTATTAGATTTAATTTGTTAGATTTAATTTATTAGTTTAATATACGTTACTTTCATTTTTTATTCTTTTGATTAAGAGTACAAGTAAAAATATGTATGCTGAATTTATTGGAAAAATTTATATGCAATTTCAGAATTTTTTGTTTTTTTTTATTTTTTTAAAAAAAAATATTCAGCATCACATGGGAGAAACCGGGACCGGACCGAATTTTTTGGTCTGGTCCGGTCTGGTCCTGATCCTTGCACTGTCCGATACTGGGATTCAGGATAAAATTCCCGAATCCCATGGTCCGGTCTAATTCCGGCTCAAAACCGGACCAGACCGGACCATGCCCACCCCTACTGAGCTGGCTTACTGGGCAGGGTAGGTGGGATAGAATGAACTGGGCCAGAATGTCGGTTGAGACACCTATAGTTTTGTGCAAGGGTTCTAAGCAGGCTTGGCTGAGCGCTGTTTGCCAATCTGGCACTGTTAAAGACTACATCCAACGATCTCACAGGCCGATTTACAACTGAAACGGAAGGCTCTGCTATAATTTTTGTTATGAAAAATAAGCGACAAGAAATGAAAACTCAAAAATAAATCACACACAGATTTTACGTGGAAAATCTTTTACGGGAAAAAACCAGGGGAAGAGAGAAGAAATCACTATGATCGAAATAGGCACAAAAAGTATTTAGGAATTTCGGCTAACAATCTTAACTACGAAAAAAAAACTCTAAAAAACAAAATATATAGGTGATGAAATGGGTCGCGAGTCGGGTCGAAAAATCAGCCCAATCCTAATACCCACAACATTTGTCCAGAAAAAATCACTTTTGTCGCACCGCGAAACTTTCGAGCCGGGCCAGGACGAATTTGGGTCATGAAACTCTAACAAATCTCCACCTTGACACGAATTCCAAACTTCGATACACCACAAAATAAAACTCTCCACCTCTTCAATAAAAAAAAGCCCCTAAAAGCAAAACTCAACAACGAAGACCAACCAAGTTCGAGCAATGCTCAAACTTGGAAATAAGAACTGGCTTGGTAATCATATCAGCAAGATTATCATGCGTGCTAACTTTGCTCAAAACAATATCTCCACGAGCAATTACATCGCGCACAAAATGATAACGCACATCAATGTGCTTAGTCCTCTTGTGAAATATTTGATCTATCGTCAGAAAAATAGTACTCTGACTATCACAAAAGACTGTAGTAATCTGCAAGTCTTCACTGAGTTCACCAAACAGGCCCTTCAACCAAATTGCTTCTTGGCAGGTTTCTATAATCGCCATGTACTCAGCCTCGGTAGTCGACAATGCAACTGTATCCTGCAATGTAGCCTTCCAACAAATAGCACAACCGCCAACACTGAAGATGTACCTAATAAGAGATCTTCTCTTATCAAGATCTCCGGCGAAGTCAGAATTAACATAGCCAACAACTCCATCTCTAGTCCTTCCAAACTGTAAGCAAACATCAGTAGAACCACGTAAGTATCTGAGAATCCACTGAACTACTTTCCAATGTTCCTTACCAGGGTTTGCCATATATTTGCTAACAGCACTAACAACATATGCTAAATCAAGACGTGAACAAACCATGGCATACATAAGAGAACCAACCGCACTGGAGTATGGAACTCGTGACATGTAATCAAAATCGTTATTTGACTCTTGGCACTATGCATATTAAATCTGTTGAGAAATTTCTCAATGTACCATTTTTGACTTAGATATAATTTACCTGCCGATCGATCTCTAAGAATCTTCATCCCAAGTATCTTCTTTGCTGCGCATAAATCTTTCATCTCGAACTCGCTACTCAACTGTGTTTTTACTTTTCTGATCTCTTTCTGATCCTGTGCTGCAATCACCATATCATCGACGTATAAGAGAAGATAAATGAATGACCCATCCCCACTCACTCTGAAGTAGACACAACTGTCATAACTACACCTTTTGAAATCATGAGTGGTCATAAATGCATCAAATCTCTTATACCACTGTCTCGGTGACTGTTTCAAACCGTAAAGGGACTTTTTCACCTGACAAACGTAGTCCTCCTTTCCTAAGACTACAAAACCCTCTAGTTGCTGCATGCAAATATCTTCCTCAAGTTCTTCGTGCAAAAATGTAGTCTTCACATCCAATTGCTCAAGTTCAAGATCGTGCAATGCCACAATACAAAGTAAAGCCCAGATAGAGCTGTACTTCACAACTGGAGAAAATACATCAGTAAAATCAATACCTAGAATTTGATTATAGCTTTTAGCAACAAGCCTGGCCTTATACCTTGCTTCTTCAACTCCCGGAGTACCTTATTTTCTCTTGTACACCCACTTGCAGCGAACAACCTTCTTGCCCTTTGGTAGCTTCACTAGGTTCCACGTACTATTCTTGTGAAGCGATTCCATTTCTTCGTGCATAGCAATCATCCACTTACCAGAGTTATCGCAACTAACTGCCTTTGAATATGTCGCAGGTTCTTCTTCAGAATCAATCTCTTCAACCACATTTAAAGCATAAGCAACCAAATCAACCTGTGCATATCTCTGAGGACGTCTAGTATCTCTCCGAGGCCTATCTTTTGCAATGTAATATTGTGGAGGTGCTTGTGAGGAGCTAGCACCATCCACCGAATCTGAGATAGGTTCCGGAGTAGGCTCTAGTGTAGATCGCAACCCAATCTCAATCTTCACTTGTGTGCTTGTCTTTTGCTTATCTCCCTCATAAATAATTCTAGACGGAGACCCCTGAAGCATACTAGCCTCATCAAAAACAACATCTCTAGTGATGACAGTTTTCCTGGTCTTTGGACACCAAAGTTTGTATTTATTCACTCATTGTTTAAAACCTATAAATACACACTTCACCGAACGAGGCTCTAACTTCCCATTATCAACATGAGCATACGCAGGACATCCAAAAATTTTCAAATTAGAATAACTAGCAGGAGTACCAGACCATACCACTTATGGAGTTTTCTTGTCAATAGCAGTCGACAGAGAGTTATTAACAAGACAACAAGCATACGCAGCGGTTTCAGCCCAAAAAAACTTTGGTAACCCAGCATTAAGAAGCATACAACGCACCTTCTCCATCAAAGTCCTATTCATCCTCTTTGCCACACCATTCTGTTGAGGATTATACCGAACTGTATGATGCCTCACAATACTCTCAGCTCTGTATAAGGCATTAAACTCACCAGAACAAAACTCCAAGCCATTTTCAGTTCGGAGACGCTTCACTTGCCTCCTTGTTTTCTTCTCAATCATGATCTTCCACTCCTTGAAGGTAGAAAGAACGTCACTTTTCTGTTTAAAAAAAAATAACTAAACCTTCCTGGAAAAGTCATCAATAATCATCAACATGTAAAATGCACCACCTTTAGATGGTACCTTAGAAGGACCCCAAAATCATAATGTATGTAGTCAAGTGTCCCCTTTGTGTTGTGAATACCTGTCGAGAACTTAACTCTTTTTTTCTTGCCAAAAACACAATGCTCGCAGAATTTCAGCTTCGTAATACTCTGCCCATCAAGAAGTCATTTTTTGCTCAATTCGACCATGTCATTCTCACTCATGTGACCAAGACGCATATGCCAAAGCCTTGTAATATCAAAATCAGACATATAAGAATTAGTGACAACGGCATCACCTGTAATTGTAGAGGCCTGTAGAACATATAAACTGACAGTTTTTCTGAGCTCCTTCATCATGACAAGAGAACCTTTACTGACCTTCACAACTCCACCTTCACCAGTGTACTTGTACCCTTTAGAATCAAGAGTACTCAAAGATATCAGATTTCTCTTCATATCAGGGACGTGCCTCACATCGCCAAGTGTCCGAATGGCTCCATCGAACATCTTAATTCTGACCGTACCAATGCCAACAATTCTACAAGATGCGTTATTTCCCATCAACACAGCACCTCTAGATACCGATTCATATGTTGAAAACCAGTCCCGATTTAGACACATATGAAATGTGCAGCCAGAATCAAGAATCTACTCCTCGCTCTGTTTCGAATCAACGTCAGATGCAACGAGGAGTTCACCATCATTGTGATTTTCAGCAACATCAGCTTCGCCAAACTTCTCTAGATGTTTTCCCTTCTGATTCTCACAAGTTTTCTTGTTCTTATTCTGCAGTTTATAACACTCGGCAATAATATGGCCCTTTTTCTTGCATTATCTATAGGTCTTATCCTTGTTATTCTTGGATTTTGACCTACCCCGATTATCCCTATTAGAATTCCTTTCTTGCGGTCTTTCTCGTGCAACAAGGCCCTCACCTTTGGCCTTTGAGCCACCAACAAGCTTATCCATTTTCTCATTGGAGAATAAAGTATCATAAACCTTATCCAAAGTTAAAGAATCACGATTGTATAAAATAATATCTCTAAAAGTAGCATATGAAGTAGGCAGCGAACATAGCAATATCAAACCTAAATCCTCTTCGTCGTACTTAACTTCCATGGATTCCAAATCAGAGACAATTTCTTTAAAAACAGTTAGGTGATCTTCTAGAGACGTACCGTCTGCCATACGATGGGAATAAAGATGTTGCTTCAAGTGTAGCATGCTAGTTAGGCTTTTTGTCATACACAACTGCTCCAATCTCAGCCAAGGTGCCGCAGTAGATTTTTCCTTCAAACAATCTTGAAGAATCTGTTTCGACAGATGCAGATGAATCTAAGATAGAGCTTTTTGATCCTTACACTGCTTCTCCTTAGTCTATGATGACAACATCTTCTCAATGCCCAACAACGCATCGTCCAAATCCATCTGCGCCAGAATCACCCGCATCTTAACCTGCCACAACGAAAATCTGGTGTTTCGATCCAACAGCAAAATGTTGTACTTCATCGTCGCCATAATCCAAAAAACAAAACTCGACTCTGATACCAGTTTGTTATGAAAAATAAGCGACAAGGAATGAAAACTCAAAAATAAATCACAGACATAGATTTTACGTGGAAAACTCTTTACGGGAAAAAACCACAGGAAGAGAGAAGAAATCACTATGATAGAAATTAGTACAAAAGTATTTGGGAATTTCGGCTAACAATCTTAACTACGAAAAAAAACCCTAAAAAACAAAATATATAGGTAATGAAATGAGTCAGCAAAACGGGTCGCGAGTCGTGTCAAAAAATTGACCCAATCCCGATACCCACTACATTTGTCCTGAAAAAATTACTTTTGTCGCACCGCGAAACTTTCGAGCTGGGCAAAGAGGAATTCGGGTCACCGAACTCTAACAATTTCATTTTCCCTGCGTACTCTTCCTCTAGGTGGAAGTGATATGATATTGAGAATAGATTGGATCAATAGTGTGAGCCCAATCACTTTCAATCTTCCGCGAGGATTTCTTAAAGTGACTATGAATGACACAGAAGTCATTCTTCCCCATTAGGTGCCACTAGTTTTTATTGTAGGGTTTCCTCCAAATCTATTTATCGTTGGTTTTGTTGGCATTTGTTTTGTGTTATGACAAATGTTCAATCTATTTCATCGGAGGATCTTAAAGAGATGAATGAGTTGGCCAGCATTGAAGAAATTTCTGCCAACGAAAAAAGTGGTAATTAGTTTTTTTAAAAAATATTTAATTATGAAGTAATTTCTTGGATAATATATTTTATTAATTTCAAATAGATTTGCTTTGATCTTATTTTCACACTATTGTAAATAAACCTAACCTTTCTCTCTTTCTCCTCCTCCTCTTGTCTCCATCTTCTCTCTGACCCACAACAATAAGTCTCTTTTTCTACCTCTGCCTACTCTCCCAACGATTTTGATTTAACATATAGAGACACCCTTCTTCTTCTTGTCATAACAATTGTGAGAGTGATTTTGAATGCAGCGATTGTTTCTAACGACTTGTAAAACCAGTCGCTACTCCTTGCAGTCATCTCTTTTGTTGGTCTTATCTTTACCAGTGGCTCATGCATCACTCGTCCATCGATGACTGTCCTTTTTGTTAAATCTCCAATCGGCAATTCATATTAGTTATATTATTTTATTAGTGCATAAGGATATTTTAGTCTATTTACTTTTCATTGTAAACCTTCACTATATAAACTCTTTATGTGTATTCTGATTGAGTTGTTGATCTAATAAGAAACCCTATTCCCTTTTTCTCTATGTTATCATGGTATCAGAGTCTCCATTCATGGATTCTCTTTGCTTAATTTTGGTTTAGGCCGTACAATTGGTAATTTTCATTTTTTCTCTTTGATTTGTTCTCACTCGAGTTTGTTTGATTGGATTCTGTCAATTTTGGGATTTTCGACTCTATTGATTTGGTTATTTGTGTGACAGCCCGAGACCAAACCCGATCGGGGTTCGAGATCAAGCCATCACTCCGGACATTTTCAAACGTGACCCTTTTTTTTTGAAACTTTTAGAACACTTATAAATACTTTACACAGAGAAAACCCTCGCTGGAATTGAGGACTGGGATTGAACTTTTAAACCTTTATGAAAAACTTTACACAAGACGTGAAAACAGAAGACAGAAGGTGAAGACATTAAAAAAAATCAGATTACTGGAATGCATGGCAGAAGGAATGGACGACGGGCATGCAGAGAACAACGTAAATAAATGCATGCATTGAAAATGAATGAGGAATATAAACTGAAAGGAAAACTACAGTGAAAACCGGCATCGGGGATCTATGGCTGAAGGGGGGTACGTAAAACTTACATAGAATTGTCAATGCAAACCCTAAAAATATAACTTACAGGTAAAGAAGATGTTCTCTGGACTTGAGCAGAAAGCGGTTAACAGTAGGAGAAAACAAAGAAGGCTGAAGACAAGAAATGAGCCTTGGGACGTTTAAAACAGCAGGCAGTGTGGGCAGCAGAAAAACAGGAAGACGTAAATAAAATAGGAAAGACAGAAACTGGAAAATAAAATATTAAACGAAATCAGTGCTACAGTAGACACAGAATCGGGGGGCAAGGTTTTTGACGAAACCTGTCGATATGAAAGGGAGCAGGAGGCACAAGATTAAGGACTGGGGGTCGAGAAACCAAAAATATAAATCGGGCACTGGAATATTTGAAATGGAAGTCTACAGAAAATTTATAGAAGCTGTGGACGTTGAAGACAGAAGTGGACGTGAAAGACTTAAAAAAAAATAATGAGAAACATAATCTGGAAATAAAATAAATAATAATAATAACAGTGGACATTGAAGGTTTAAAACAGTCTATGGACGTTGAAGACAGAAGGCAAAACAGCAGACAAACCGAAGCTGTGGACATTTAAAGCCGAAGACGGGATACAGAAAACGACAAAAGGTCGTGGACATTTGAAATCAGAGGCAAAAATGGACGCAGGAGTCCATGGACATTCGCGCTAAAAGACAAAAGTCGACTTAGCCGTGGACGTTTGCGCTAAACGACAAAAGCAGTAGACTTAGCCGAATGCGTGCAAACCCGAAGGACAGAAACTGAAAAGCAGAGTGGACGTGGACGACTGTTTTTACAGAACAGCGCGGACAACCATTTTCAAAGGCAACATGGACGACTAACACTTAGCCAAAATACTGGAAAATTTGAAAACCAAAAATTGAAGGCAAATCAGACGACAGAAACTGAAGGCAGTATGGACGATAAAATTTAAAGGCAGAATGGACGACAGAATTGAAAGACTATATTTGTTAAACACTTATAAACAGAAGGCATAAAACCCGAAACTTCAAACTTTACAGAAACCCGATACAAAACATAGTTTTAAACCATGCATGAAAACATGACAGAAGCTTGAAGACATGACAGAAGATTAAGAAATCAAACTGCATGGATGGCTCATAGTTAAGGGTGATGTGTCACCCTATACTGTGGATTTTCTTCGCTTATGGATGATAGTATTTTAGCTTCCCTCGTTACTGCTATTTGGAGATTTCGTATGCTCTGATAGTTTAGTAGGAATATTCTGGATTGGTTGGGGATTTATTCGTTTGCAGGTACTTAGCATTTTGGGGATGCCATTTTCAGGCATTACTCTGCCGAAATTTTTGGGGAGGACTCTGTGGTACCCAACGAATAGGATTATGAGAACTTAATGAGTTAAGGAAACCAGGTGTGAGACGAGTGAAGTCTTCGTGAGACTTAGCTTTATTTCCACTGCGTCCGTTTACTTAAAATGGATTCATTGTGTTAGTAATTTAAGTGAACTAGATGGTAGACACTGAGAGTCGTTTAGCTCAGTGTTGTCCCTGTGCGCACCGGGAACCCGGGTGGGTTTTCGGGGCGTTACAAATTTACTCTAATTATATCTACCTACTTTACCAATATCACAACCCCATAATAAACTTACTTAATTCTTAAAATCTAGCAATTGATAAGTTAATAATTTCGTACACATTAACGTTTAACATGAAATTCTACGTTAGAATTTCCAGGTATTATATTCCCTCCCCGTTACCAAAAATTTTGTCATCAAAATTTGTTTAATTGAATAATTCTGGATACCGAGACATCATGTCCTCTTCTTTTTCCCAAGTGGCTTTTTCAATTGAATGATTGCTCTATAGTACTTTAACTAATGAGATTTTCTTGTTCCTTAGATCTTTTGTTTTTGAATCTAAAATTCGTATAGGGTTCTCTTCATAACTTAAAGTAGGTTGCTCTTCAAAATTGGTTGGCGCAACTATTTGAGCAGAATCTTGAATGCATTTTCTTAGCAATGATATGAAAGACATCATGAATTCATTGCATTGACGATGACAAATTGAGTTTATAGGCTGTTCTTCCTATCTTCTCTATAATGGAAAAAGGTTCAATGAATCTTGGTGAAAGTTTTCATTTCTTTCCAAATCTCATTACTCCTTTAAATGGTAAAACCTTTAAAAACATCATATCTTCATTCTCAAATCCCAACTCCTTTCGTCTAGTATCTGCATAGCTTTTATGTCGACTCTGAGCAGATATAATTCTTTGCCGAATAACCGTTACAATTTCTCCAGTTTGTTATATAATTTCAGGACCAAGGAGTTTAACTTCACCCACTTCGTCCCAATATAGAGGAGACCTGCATTTTCTGCCGTACAAGGCTTCATACAGCGCCATACCTATCGTGGCTTGATAACTATTATTGTATGCAAATTCGACTAAGAGTAACATTTTGCTCCAGTTTATTTGAAAATCTAGTTCACAAGCTTTTAACATATCTTCTAATATTTGAATCGTCCTTTCCATTTGTCTATAATTTTGAGGATGAAAAGCTATACTAAACTTTAATTTTATACTCATAATTTTATGCAAGCTTTTCCAAAAATTTGAAGCAAACCGAAATCGCGATTTGATACAATGGATACCACTACTCCATGTAGTCTAACTATCTCCTGAACATAAAGTTTTGCGTACTGATTCATTGAATACGTCTTCTTCACTGGTAAAAAGTGAGCTGACTTTATCAACCTGTCTACGATTACCCATATTGCATCATATCCATTTACTGTTTTTGGTAAATTGATAACGAAATCCATGGATATTTGCTCCCACTTCCATTCAGGTATGGATAGAGACTGTAAGGTTCCTAAAGGTCTGTGATGCTCTGTTTTAACTTGTTGACATATTAAACATAATTCTACATGTTTGGCAATATCCTCCCTGAGATTA
Organism: Begonia masoniana; assembly: GCA_022432975.1. Taxonomy (NCBI): domain Eukaryota; kingdom Viridiplantae; phylum Streptophyta; class Magnoliopsida; order Cucurbitales; family Begoniaceae; genus Begonia; species Begonia masoniana. The sequence continues at coordinate 7,559,723 of CM039511.1, read as the reverse complement.
GGCCACCAATAGTATTGTTTCACATCTATGTACATCTTAGTACTTCCAGGGTGTATAGAAGTAGTAGAGGAATGTGCCTCGAATAAAATCTCTTAACTTAATTCTTGTCTATTGGAATATCATCGACCTTTAAACTTTACAATATTTTCCTTTGAAATTGTAAAATTTGCATGAATGTCAGTTTCTGATGATTTGTGTAATGGTTTGAATTTTAATTTTTATGTCTAAAATATATAATTGATGTTTTATTTTATGAAAGATATGTGAAATTGAGTTGTAGAAGTTATATGGAAGAAAAGATGCATCAAAATGACAAAATTTGACGATTTTGAAGATTGTCACTATTCATCAATGTTCACTATTCATCAGAAAAGTGGTTTTGAAAAAACAGAACCACTACCGATCTGATCGATCAACGATACAATACCGATCGATCGGCTACTATTCATCACTGTTCATCAAGTGAGAAAAAAACGATCTCAGATTTAATAAATTTTATTAATTAAGTAAATTAGAATAAAACTAATTTAATTGGGTTAGATTAAAATTAAGTATGATTTAGGGTTAAATAAACTTGGTTATTTGGTAATTAACAAAGATGTAGAGGGCAAAAAGGTCTTTTTCAATGGATAAGTTTGGTTAATTTGTAATTAACCTTGATGCACTATTGAAGAGGGGATAAGGTGGCTGCCTTAGGTGATTTCACATAGAAGAAAGAAGAGAAAAGAAAGAAAGAAAAAAAGTAGAAGGAAAAAGAGGGAAGAAGGAGGAGAAATGTGGGGATTTGGGATTCGATCCTTTAGAGAAAAGTGTTCCTCTTGGTAAGAGGAGCATTTTGGCGTAGAAATCGAAAGATTCGGTGGAGAAAGTTCGTGTGAAGTGGAGGAACCACATACGGTAAATACCTCTAACGATTAAAATAGTTAGTTTATGTTTTAACGCATTACTATGTGGAGATAGTTTACAACACTGTCTTGGATCTGGATATGATAGATTTAGTTGTAATTTGGATTGAGATTGGATAGGTTGAAGTGATAAAAGGATACCGTTTTTATGAAAATTGAATATTGACTTGTGAAGATCGGTTTAAATCC
>CM039511.1:7466441-7558529 GCA_022432975.1 Begonia masoniana | reverse complement strand
GTAACAGTAATGAGCCTTTTGCCCCAGCCCTTGTTATAGGACTGAGTGTGTCAATATTGTCTGATTTCATTTTATCATTGAAACGGACTTCATCATCATTGTTTACACAAGAATTAAAAAAAAATAAAGTCATAAATTTTATGGTACTTATAGGAAAATGACAAAACTGAACTAATCGACAATCTGAACTTGATACCACTTTTGAAAAAAAAAAGTCTATACAATTGGATGACGCAATGAATAAATCTTTTTCTCTCTTTACGCAACCAAATAAATACTACAAAATGACGAATAAAAATAAAAGAGATTGCAATGGATTAGTCGGCAAGGTGCGTACGTCCACGAGATCAAAATTAATATGATCTTTGGATTTCATTGTGTGTTAGTAATTTAAGTGAACTAGATGGTAGACACTGAGAGTCGTTTAGCTCAGTGTTGTCCCTGTGCGCACCGGGAACCCGGGTGGGTTTTCGGGGCGTTACAAATTTACTCTAATTATATCTACCTACTTTACCAATATCACAACCCCATAATAAACTTACTTAATTCTAAAATCTAGCAATTGATAAGTTAATAATTTCGTACACATTAACGTTTAACATGAAATTCTACGTTAGAATTTCCAGGTATTATATTCCCTCCCCGTTACCAAAAATTTTGTCATCAAAATTTGTTAATTGAATAATTCTGGATACCGAGACATCATGTCCTCTTCTTTTTCCCAAGTGGCTTTTTCAATTGAATGATTGCTCTATAGTACTTTAACTAATGAGATTTTCTTGTTCCTTAGATCTTTTGTTTTTGAATCTAAAATTCGTATAGGGTTCTCCTCTTCATAACTTAAAGTAGGTTGCTCTTCAAAATTGGTTGGCGCAACTATTTGAGCAGAATCTTGAATGCATTTTCTTAGCAATGATATGAAAGACATCATGAATTCATTGCATTGACGATGACAAATTGAGTTTATAGGCTGTTCTTCCTATCTTCTCTATAATGGAAAAAGGTTCAATGAATCTTGGTGAAAGTTTTCATTTCTTTCCAAATCTCATTACTCCTTTAAATGGTAAAACCTTTAAAAACATCATATCTTCATTCTCAAATCCCAACTCCTTTCGTCTAGTATCTGCATAGCTTTTATGTCGACTCTGAGCAGATATAAGTCTTTGCCGAATAACCGTTACAATTTCTCCAGTTTGTTATATAATTTCAGGACCAAGGAGTTAACTTCACCCACTTCGTCCCAATATAGAGGAGACCTGCATTTTCTGCCGTACAAGGCTTCATACAGCGCCATACCTATCGTGGCTTGATAACTATTATTGTATGCAAATTCGACTAAGAGTAACATTTTGCTCCAGTTTATTTGAAAATCTAGTTCACAAGCTTTTAACATATCTTCTAATATTTGAATCGTCCTTTCCATTTGTCTATAATTTTGAGGATGAAAAGCTATACTAAACTTTAATTTTATACTCATAATTTTATGCAAGCTTTTCCAAAAATTTGAAGCAAACCGAAATCGCGATTTGATACAATGGATACCACTACTCCATGTAGTCTAACTATCTCCTGAACATAAAGTTTTGCGTACTGATTCATTGAATACGTCTTCTTCACTGGTAAAAAGTGAGCTGACTTTATCAACCTGTCTACGATTACCCATATTGCATCATATCCATTTACTGTTTTTGGTAAATTGATAACGAAATCCATGGATATTTGCTCCCACTTCCATTCAGGTATGGATAGAGACTGTAAGGTTCCTAAAGGTCTGTGATGCTCTGTTTTAACTTGTTGACATATTAAACATAATTCTACATGTTTGGCAATATCCTCCCTGAGATTAGGCCACCAATAGTATTGTTTCACATCTATGTACATCTTAGTACTTCCAGGGTGTATAGAAGTAGTAGAGGAATGTGCCTCGAATAAAATCTCTTAACTTAATTTCTTGTCTATTGGAATATCATCGACCTTTAAACTTTACAATATTTTCCTTTGAAATTGTAAAATTTGCATGAATGTCAGTTTCTGATGATTTGTGTAATGGTTTGAATTTTAATTTTTATGTCTAAAATATATAATTGATGTTTTATTTTATGAAAGATATGTGAAATTGAGTTGTAGAAGTTATATGGAAGAAAAGATGCATCAAAATGACAAAATTTGACGATTTTGAAGATTGTCACTATTCATCAATGTTCACTATTCATCAGAAAAGTGGTTTTGAAAAAACAGAACCACTACCGATCTGATCGATCAACGATACAATACCGATCGATCGGCTACTATTCATCACTGTTCATCAAGTGAGAAAAAAACGATCTCAGATTTAATAAATTTTATTAATTAAGTAAATTAGAATAAAACTAATTTAATTGGGTTAGATTAAAATTAAGTATGATTTAGGGTTAAATAAACTTGGTTATTTGGTAATTAACAAAGATGTAGAGGGCAAAAAAGGTCTTTTTCAATGGATAAGTTTGGTTAATTTGTAATTAACCTTGATGCACTATTGAAGAGGGGATAAGGTGGCTGCCTTAGGTGATTTCACATAGAAGAAAGAAGAGAAAAGAAAGAAAGAAAAAAAGTAGAAGGAAAAAGAGGGAAGAAGGAGGAGAAATGTGGGGATTTGGGATTCGATCCTTTAGAGAAAAGTGTTCCTCTTGGTAAGAGGAGCATTTTGGCGTAGAAATCGAAAGATTCGGTGGAGAAAGTTCGTGTGAAGTGGAGGAACCACATACGGTAAATACCTCTAACGATTAAAATAGTTAGTTTATGTTTTAACGCATTACTATGTGGAGATAGTTTACAACACTGTCTTGGATCTGGATATGATAGATTTAGTTGTAATTTGGATTGAGATTGGATAGGTTGAAGTGATAAAAGGATACCGTTTTTATGAAAATTGAATATTGAATTGTGAAGATGGTTTAAATCCAATTTTTATCGAATGGTTTAAACAAAGAATTTCAAAACTATGAATTACATTAAAATTTCACATATTGATTTCAATTATCAATCGCATGGGTGGTTTGAGTTGCATTATTTTAATCGTGCATAACATTACTTTATAACATTTTAAAGCATACATTTAGGAATGAGGAAGTTTGCAATGCTGTTGTAACGCCCCGAGTTATCTGAACCCGGTTTGCTACTCATTACTTGATCATAACTAAGAAATTTCGAATAAATTTAAAACTTCATTCGACATTCAAAATTTGACATTTTCTAAACGTCCAAAACATTTGAAAACTTTGCAGCGGAAAATTATTTAAAACTACAATGGGGATTTAACTAGCTGTGAAAATATTGTTGGAAAGATTAATGGAAATGTTTAAAGTATTCGGTCAAGAGAAAACAAGGTTTTAAATGATGGACTACTCAAGGAATTACAAAAGTCGAATTCATCTGCCGACGACAAAGTCAACGGAAGGAAACGGAACGAGGTTCCTGCCGATGACGTCACGAGTTGAACTCGTCTGCCGACGACTAGTCAACGGAAGGAGCAGAAGCAGAAAACCAAAGGCTTCTGCCGATGACGTCTACACAACTTCACCCACAACTTCATCTGCCGATGAAATCATGGTAACTACACACACCACTTCATCTGCCGATGAAGTTAACATAACTTCATCTGCCGATGAAGTCAGCGTAATTTCATCTCTCAATAGACAAACACACGTCATCTTCCGATAACAACAATATGACTCCACGCCTTCCGATTCGCTAAACGACAAACGGGTTTCTCCCTCTTCCGATGGAATGGACTACATCTGCCGACACGTGCTACTCACGTAACTCCTTAAAGCATCTACTGATAGACTTTAAAATTTACATCTTCCGATGGCTTTTCTGAAGACATCTTCCGATAGAATTTAAAATTTACTCAACACCTACCGACAGATATCATCTGTCGATAGAGAGCAAAACAACAACTCTAATCGCTTCACTTGCAGATCCAGTAATAAATCAGCAGAATACTAAATTCAGAGAAAACTAAGAATACTTTTGAAAACTTCAAGTAACTCATTCTTGCTAAAAACTAACCAGAGACAATCCAAACCTTAGTGTCACTAGAACTCATAAGTACTAACTTGAAATCCCAACAGAATATCGTTATCAGAAAAGAAACTCAAAGCGAATTCCAAAACATTTAAAATTTCTACTGTCATGAAAGCTCAGTATAATAAGTTTGAAATACTGTCAATTAATCTTGTTAGTCAATGACACCAGTCAAACCGCCCCATCAGATGCCTGACTGTGCACAGCCGTGCTCCACCAACCTCATCTACTCGATTATGCTCTCAGGGAAATCACCTGCTGTATCCTCAACACCTACATCACAAAACTCACCTATTAGCCTAATGCTAAGCAAGTAAAGCATTAATGAAATGTATGCTGAAACATAAACCCTGATCATGCAGTTTCTAATTTTCTCAACTCAGTTGTGCATCGTTCATAAACTGGTCTGATCCCTAAGTTCCCTTGGGAGTGGGATCGGTTCTCCCAATGTAATAAATCCTCTACTCAGTTAAGGGGCGGATTACTTCCCTTAACAGCTAATACAGATCCCTTAATTCCCTTGGGAGTGGGATCGGTTCTCCCAATGTAATAAATCCTCTACTCAGTTAAGGGGCGGATTACTTCCCTTAACAGCTACTCTGTTTCATTCAATTCATACTCATCATAACCTTGCACATAAATTCATTTTCGTAATTCTTCAAAAACTTAATGCATGACATAAAGAAAAGAAACACTCAAACATGCATAAACCTACTGTTTTGTGATGTAGGCCCGAAGGCTCACACATTACTTTACTTACCTGGCTCCTGGAAATCGCTCGGCTATATGCTACTCCAAAAATCTGCTCACCTAAAACCATTGACAGATTATGGATTAGATCTCCACTAAACTTTATCTAACTACTGAAGTCTAAGGAAGCCAGTTTGGGGCTCTACTGATTAAGCATTCCCGATACATCACTAAACCCCAAAACCCAAATCTCTCACCCGCAGCTTATCGAAGATACATACATTGCAATCCTTCAGCTACCCTAGCACTAGAACGGCAAGTAGTTGATTCAAAACTCACCTTGGTTGGGGAAAACCGGAGGGGAAATCGCCCAGAGGTAGTCTGCTTGAGCTGAGAGGTAAGAGTAATAATACAGTGGCGGCTAAACCTCACTAAACCTTTCCTTAAATACTTTATCCACAATATAAATTCGCAATTACCACTTTGCCCCTGCCTAGTCATTTACAACCTAATCAACATTTCACTAAATTTTAACCATAAAAATTATATTCCACCGTTTAATAACTTATTTTGATTTATTCAAACCGAGTGCTACAATCTACCCTCCTTAAAAGAATTTTGTCCTCAAAATTCAGTACCTGAATAACTCCGGATGTTGATCCATCATGTCTTGCTGGCGTTCCCAAGTTGTCTCCTCCAAGTTCTGGTTGTGCCATAAGACTTTCACTAGTGGCACTTCTTGTTGCGCAATACCTTCACTGCATAATCTAGAATCTTTACTGGCTTTTCTTCATAGGTGAGTGTAGGTTGAATCTCAATGTTCTGCTGTTCACGACATGAGTTGGATCCCGTATACACTTCTTTAGCATAGAGACATGGAACACATCATGTATTCCTTCCATAGAAGCTGGTAGCTGTAATTGATAGGCTGCTTTCCCAACTCTCTTCAGGATAGTGAACGGTCCAATAAATCTGGGGTTCAACTTTCCTCTTTTTCCAAATCTCACGACTCCTTTGAAAGGTGACACCTTAAGGAAAACTTCATCCTCTACTTCAAATTCCAGTTCTCTTCTCCTCTGGTCTGCATAGCTTTTCTGTCGGCTTTGTGCTGTCAAAATTCTCTGTCGGATGAGGGCAATCTTCTCCACTGTTTGCTGCACGATATCAGGACCTAGTAGTTGTGCTTCACCAACTTCATCCCAGTACAAAGGTGATCTGCATTTTCGTCCATATAATGCCTCATACGGTGCCATTCCTATTGTCGCCTGAAAACTGTTGTTGTAAGAGAACTCTACCAATGGTAAATACTTACTCCAAGATCCTTGAAAATCTAATATGCACGCTCGGAGCATATCCTCTAAGGTCTGAATAGTTCTCTCGGATTGTCCATCTGTTTGAGGGTGAAAGGCTGTGCTAAAGTTAAGTTGTGTTCCCATAGCCTTATGCAAACTTTTCCAAAACTTAGATGTAAATCTAGAGTCTCGGTCTGAAACTATAGTGCTTGGAACTCCATGCAATCTAATGATCTCTTGCACATACAACTCTGCTAGTTGATCCATCGAATATGTTATCTTGATAGGCAAAAAATGGGCGGATTTGGTCAAACGATCAACTATTACCCAAATTGCATCGTGTCCTTTTGCTGTTCTAGGCAATCCTGTAACAAAATCCATTGTCACTTGTTCCCACTTCCATTCCGGAACTGGTAGGGGTTGCAATGTTCCTGCAGGCCTCTGATGTTCAGCTTTGACCTGCTGGCAGACCAAACATGACTCCACGTACTCCGCCACACATCTTTTCATACTTGGCCACCAAAAATGCTGCTTGAGATCTCTGTACATCTTAGTACTTCCAGGATGAATAGAGAGTCTAGAAGAATGAGCCTCGGATAGAATTTCCTTTCGAAGCTCGACATTAGCTGGAACAAACCATCTGTTTCTAAACTTAAGGATTCCATCAGCCGAGCAGTTGAAATCTGTCTTGACAGTAGAATCTATGTACAGCTTATACTTATTGCATTCAGCGTCATTCATTTGAACTTCCTTTATTCTCCCCAAAATAGTAGGCCTCAAAGATATGGCCGAAAGCATGGCTGACACGCTAGATACTGCTTCAAGGTTAAACCTTAGGAATTCAGTCTCTAAGGCTATCGGTATGTCTAGAATCAACGTAGAAACCGATGGAGTCACCCTGCTCAAAGCGTCTGCCACTACATTCGCTTTGCCGGGATGATACTTAATCTCAAAGTCATAGTCTTTTACAAATTCCAAACCATCTACGTTGCTCATGTTTAGCTCCTTCTGTGTGAAAATGTACTTCAGACTCTTATGATCTGAAAATATTTCGCAAGTTTGTCCATACAGGTAGTGCCTCCAAATCTTTAATGCAAAAACCACTGCAGCTAATTCTAAGTCATGAGTAGGATAATTCTTCTCGTGCACTTTTAATTGCCTAGATGCATAAGCTATAACTTTTCCGTCTTGCATCAAAACACAGCCAAGTCCAATTTTGGAAGCATCGCAATAAATACTAAACTTACCATTTTCAACAGGAAGGGTTAGTATAGGTGCATTGGTCAATTTCTGCTTTAAGGTTTGGAAACTGAACTCACACTTATCAGTCCAAATATACTTTACATTTTTCCTTGTTAACATAGTGAGGGGTGTGGCAATCTTCGAAAACCCCTCAATGAACTTTCTGTAGTACCCTGCTAGTCCAAGAAAGCTCCTGATATCTGTAGCATTCTTCGGTTGGGGCCATTCCTTAACTGCTTGAACTTTAGCTGGATCGACAGATATTCCATCACCAGAGATCACGTGACCAAGAAAGTGAACTCTGTCCAACCAAAATTCACACTTGGAAAACTTAGCATAAAGTCGGTGCTGTCTTAGTAACTCCAACACCAAACCCAAATGCCTTACATGCTCGTCCTCAGTTTAGAGTAGATTAGGATGTCATCAATGAATACAATAACAACTTATCTAAATACTCACGAAACAACCCTATTCATGAGATCCATGAAGGCTGCTGGTGCATTTGTCAACCAAAAGACATAACCAAAAACTCATAGTGTCCATACCTTGTACGAAAAGCAGTCTTGGGATGTCTTCGGATTTAACCTTCAATTGGTAATAACCGGACCTTAAGTCAATCTTAGAGAAAACTCTCGCACCCTTAAGTTGGTCAAATAAGTCGTCAATCCTCGGTAGAGGGTACTTATTCTTGACAGTTAACTTATTCAATTCTCTATAATCAATGCACATACGCATTGATCCATCCTTCTTCTTGACAAAGAGGACAGGTGCACCCCACGGTGAGAAGCTTGGGCGTATGAATCCCTTCTCCAACAAGTCCTCCAACTGTTTCTTTAACTCTTTAAGTTCTGTTGGTGCTAGTCTATATGGATTTTTAGACACAGGCTCGGCTCCGGGGTAAACATCTACAACAAATTCGATTTCTCTATCGGGTGGTAAACCAGGAAGGTCATCTAAAAACACTTCAGGAAAGTCTCGGACAGTTAGGACATTCTGAGGATTTGCCTTTCCTACAAGCCGTGCGTCTAAAACGCTAGCTAAGAAGCACAAATACCCTCTACACAGGGAAGGTCTAGTGTTCGTGGAAGTCATCACAGACATCACCTCACTCTTCCTTGAGGCCTGAAAGGTATGTTTCAAATTACCAGGGGGTTGGAAACTAACTATCCCAGTCCTACAATCAATTGTGGCATAATGTTTAAACAACCAATCCATTCCTAGGATTACATCAAATCCCATTATGTCCATAATAATGAGATCGGCAGGTAAATTCATGTTCCCTACCAATACATTGCTATCAGGAATTACTTGGTTAGAGTGCATATGTTCACCAGAGGGTAAGGCAACATCAAATACATGCACAGTAGAGGTAAGCTTTACATCTAACTTATCAGCAAATGTCAATGCTACGAATGAATGTGTTGCACCAGAATCTATCAATGTAAAAGCGGGTAGGGAATTGACCAGTATAGTACCTGACACCACAGCAGGCTGCTCATCATCGCCTGGCTCAACCATGGAGAATATTCTTGGCTTAATCACAGCAGGGCCATTCTTCAAGGCCGGACAGTCTCTGTTAAAGTGACCAACCTTGCCGCAGTTGAAACACCGAGTGACTCTGGGTCTCGGGCAATCTCTGAAAGCATGCCCAACTTCATCGCAATTGAAACACTTCCCGATCCAAACCTGCATTCACCCAAATGACTTTTCATACACTTCGGACACTGGGGATACTTCTGACTATCCGGTACTTCCTCCTTGATCTTTGGCTATTCTGGCCTTCATTCGGCCTCTTCATCCCTCTCTGTTGTTGTGGTTGAACAAACCTTTGTGGGACTTCCTTTGTTCCAGCACACATCCTTTCAGCCTCTTCCACTTCCAGAGCAGTGGACACTACTTCACTTAACGCCAAACCTTTAATACCGCAAAATTTAACTCCTCGGTAAATTCTGGTTTCAGTCCATGCACAAACTTGAACACCTTATCCTCGTCTTTGTGAGCAAAGTGTCCAGCAACCTGGACAGGGACTCAAACTGCCTACTATACTCGGCCACAGACCCTGTCTGCTTCAAGTTCAGAAACTCCAACTTCTTTGCAGTTTGGACGGTGCTATTGAAATACTTCCCATAGAAAATGTCTTTGAATCGTGACCATTGCATTGTCAAAACATCTGTGGTGGTCTCTATTGTCTCCCACCAGAGCTGAGCTTCTCCAGCCAAATGAAAGGTTGCCAATGTGACTTTCTCTTCTTCTCCTATGTTGGCACACCTGAACATACTTTCAATCTTCCTAAGCCATCCCTCAGCAATGACTGGATCGGAGGAATGTCCATCAAATGTGGGTGGTCTCAGTCTCCGGAATCTATCTCCAGAATGTTCACTGTTAGAACCTGAGTTAGCACTTCCTTGTGCTTCCCGATTCAACAGCACTCCTAATTGATCAGATTGTTGGCGCACAATATCAGTCTGCTGACGCATTAATTCTGTCAGCTGCCTAATTACACTAGAGTCCTCCTCACGTCTAGGACTTGGTATCTCTCTTGGTATTCTTGGTCTTCCTGGGCGCCTAGCCATTTTACTAATTTCCTGCACAGGGTTAACTACTCTCATAAACATTTTTTTTTAACTAAAGCTAACATAAACACTTACAGTTGTTGGAGTACTTCCATGCAACGATTGGCACTGATGAGTAATCTTTTGAACGGTTTAACTGAATGTCTCTGATACCATAATGTAACGCCCCGAGTTATCTGAACCCGGTTTGCTACTCATTACTTGATCATAACTAAGAAATTTCGAATAAATTTAAAACTTCATTCGACATTCAAAATTTGACATTTTCTAAACGTCCAAAACATTTGAAAACTTTGCAGCGGAAAATTATTTAAAACTACAATGGGGATTTAACTAGCTGTGAAAATATTGTTGGAAAGATTAATGGAAATGTTTAAAGTATTCGGTCAAGAGAAAACAAGGTTTTAAATGATGGACTACTCAAGGAATTACAAAAGTCGAATTCATCTGCCGACGACAAAGTCAACGGAAGGAAACGGAACGAGGTTCCTGCCGATGACGTCACGAGTTGAACTCGTCTGCCGACGACTAGTCAACGGAAGGAGCAGAAGCAGAAAACCAAAGGCTTCTGCCGATGACGTCTACACAACTTCACCCACAACTTCATCTGCCGATGAAATCATGGTAACTACACACACCACTTCATCTGCCGATGAAGTTAACATAACTTCATCTGCCGATGAAGTCAGCGTAATTTCATCTCTCAATAGACAAACACACGTCATCTTCCGATAACAACAATATGACTCCACGCCTTCCGATTCGCTAAACGACAAACGGGTTTCTCCCTCTTCCGATGGAATGGACTACATCTGCCGACACGTGCTACTCACGTAACTCCTTAAAGCATCTACTGATAGACTTTAAAATTTACATCTTCCGATGGCTTTTCTGAAGACATCTTCCGATAGAATTTAAAATTTACTCAACACCTACCGACAGATATCATCTGTCGATAGAGAGCAAAACAACAACTCTAATCGCTTCACTTGCAGATCCAGTAATAAATCAGCAGAATACTAAATTCAGAGAAAACTAAGAATACTTTTGAAAACTTCAAGTAACTCATTCTTGCTAAAAACTAACCAGAGACAATCCAAACCTTAGTGTCACTAGAAACTCATAAGTACTAACTTGAAATCCCAACAGAATATCGTTATCAGAAAAGAAACTCAAAAGCGAATTCCAAAACATTAAAATTTCTACTGTCATGAAAGCTCAGTATAATAAGTTTGAAATACTGTCAATTAATCTTTGTTAGTCAATGACACCAGTCAAACCGCCCCATCAGATGCCTGACTGTTGCACAGCCGTGCTCCACCAACCTCATCTACTCGATTATGCTCTCAGGGAAATCACCTGCTGTATCCTCAACACCTACATCACAAAACTCACCTATTAGCCTAATGCTAAGCAAGTAAAGCATTAATGAAATGTATGCTGAAACATAAACCCTGATCATGCAGTTTCTAATTTTCTCAACTCAGTTGTGCATCGTTCATAAACTGGTCTGATCCCTAAGTTCCCTTGGGAGTGGGATCGGTTCTCCCAATGTAATAAATCCTCTACTCAGTTAAGGGGCGGATTACTTCCCTTAACAGCTAATACAGATCCCTTAATTCCCTTGGGAGTGGGATCGGTTCTCCCAATGTAATAAATCCTCTACTCAGTTAAGGGGCGGATTACTTCCCTTAACAGCTACTCTGTTTCATTCAATTCATACTCATCATAACCTTGCACATAAATTCATTTTCGTAATTCTTCAAAAACTTAATGCATGACATAAAGAAAGAAACACTCAAACATGCATAAACCTACTGTTTTGTGATGTAGGCCCGAAGGCTCACACATTACTTTACTTACCTGGCTCCTGGAAATCGCTCGGCTATATGCTACTCCAAAAATCTGCTCACCTAAAACCATTGACAGATTATGGATTAGATCTCCACTAAACTTTATCTAACTACTGAAGTCTAAGGAAGCCAGTTTGGGGCTCTACTGATTAAGCATTCCCGATACATCACTAAACCCCAAAACCCAAATCTCTCACCCGCAGCTTATCGAAGATACATACATTGCAATCCTTCAGCTACCCTAGCACTAGAACGGCAAGTAGTTGATTCAAAACTCACCTTGGTTGGGGAAAACCGGAGGGGAAATCGCCCAGAGGTAGTCTGCTTGAGCTGAGAGGTAAGAGTAATAATACAGTGGCGGCTAAACCTCACTAAACCTTTCCTTAAATACTTTATCCACAATATAAATTCGCAATTACCACTTTGCCCCTGCCTAGTCATTTACAACCTAATCAACATTTCACTAAATTTTAACCATAAAAATTATATTCCACCGTTTAATAACTTATTTTGATTTATTGAAACCGAGTGCTACAGCTGTTTATATGCTTGAACTTGCCTCGTATCGTGTGTGATAATTATGACTACGAAAAGAGAAGGAGCCTTATGTAAAACGTCCTCCTTGAGTTGAAAGTCCCTAAACCTCGCGAAGAAGCAATGGTAGGTCCTAAAGCCTTACCGGTGAAAGCTTGGGAACTTGTAGGTGTGTGTGATGGTCATATGAGTCAGTTTAGAGTGTATTGCATTTTTGACATATCAAAATGAATGTTAAAAGATTGCGTTGAACGTTTTGTGAAAAGTTGGTTTTAAATTGTGAAATATTTATTTTTAATTGCATTGGATTTTTCTATTAGTTGATAATGGTTTTAAACGGTGGTTGATGGATTTTTAACGGATTTGGATTTGGCATGCATACATTTTATGAAAATGGCATGGATTTTAAAGCATAAATTGTATTAAATGGATTTCAAAAATAATCATGAATAGGTAGACGGAGTTTGGTCCTAAATAGTATGGATAGAGTCTGGGCTAGCTATCATAGTCGCTATATTTATTTGCTGGGCGTAAAGCTCATTATGTGGAATATATCTATTTTTCAGATAACATAAACGTTTGCCGAGACAATAAAGCCAAGACAAGGTAAATTGTATAAAGAGGCATAGGTGAAGAATCATGGTTGATGGTCTTTGGGGTTGTGGAAAGTCGCATGTCATGACTTATATATATAATTGTAATTCGCTTCCGTTGTATTTTGATGTAAACACTTTGATGATAATGTCATGTAAACATTTCAATATATGGAATGTATTTTGTATGTTGTTTGGATATTATTGGAAATATCCTAATTTTGGATGCCACGTAGGAGATGATTGAATGAACGTAGGAAATATTGGATGTATGTTAAGTTTATGTGGTGTAGGTTGTTCTAGAAGCTTCCACCTCAGGAATCCTATTGTTAGGGCCGGGTCCAGGTGGAATCGGGTCCTGACAATTTGAGAGTTATACATTTTGTGTCATTTTCTTGAAGTTTCTTGATTCTATCCAGTATTATAGGTTGCAATGTGATATTTGATAAGACGGATGCCAATTGCATTGAAATCACTTCCATTCCAAGTTTATTAATCTCCGTCTAGATCATCATAGGCAGTTTTCTTATTAAGGAGTTCACTGATGTTGTCTTTCTACTTAACTCATCTGCTACTACGTTTGCTTTTTTGAGGTGATATTTAATTTCACAATCATAATCCTTCACTAATTCTAACCATCTTCTTTGTCTCATGTTTAATTCCTTCTGAATGAAAATATATTTCAAGCTTTTGTGGTCAGTGAAGATATCGCATTATTGACCGTATAAATAATGTCTACATATCTTTACTGCGAAAACCAGTGAAAACCACCGCAGCCATTTTCAAATCATGTGTTCGGAAGTTTATCTCATATTCCTTCAATTGTCTAGATGTATATGCAATTACTTTACCGTTTTCGTTAGGACACATCATAATCCTACTTTAGATGCATCACAATAAATGCAATTATTTCCATCTTCTGTAGGAAGTGACAGTACAGGTGCATTAGTCAACCTTTGCTTCAATTCCTGGAAACTAATTTCACAGTCATCTGTCCACCAAAATTTCACATCTTTTCGTGATAAACGAGTTAAAGGCATTGCTATTTTTGAAAATTCTTCGATAAATCTTCTATAATATCCAGCCAACCCAAGGAAATTGTGTATTTCTCCAACATTTATTGGTTGCGACCACTCCAGCACTACAAGTATCTTGGTTGGGTCCACCATAATTCCTTCTTGAGATATTACATGGCCAAAGAAAGTCACTTGATTGAGCCAAAACTCACACTTAGAGAACTTTGCATATAGTTGATGTGCTTTTAAAATCGACAATATAAGTCTAAGATGCTCTTCGTGCTCTTCTTTTGACTGTGAGTAAACAAGTATATCATCGATAAAAACAATGATAAACTTGTTCAAATAATCTTTGAAAATATGGTTCATCAAATCCATAAAGGTTGCATGAGAATTAGTTAAACCAAAAGACATGACCATAAATTCATAGTGGTCATATCTGGTTCGAAAATCAGTTTTCAGAATGTCATCACTTTTCACTTTTAACTGGTAGTATCATGACCTTAAATCAATCTTAGAAAATATATTTGCTCCTTGAAGTTGATCAAACAAATCATTGATTCTAGGTAATGGGTACTTATTCTTGATAGTTACTTTGTTTAGCTTTCTGTAGTCAATCAATATCCTCGTAGATCCATATTTCTTTCTGACGAATAATGCGGGTGCTCCCCATGGTGAGAAACTAGGGTATATAAAACCCTTACTTAGTAGTTCCTCAATCTGAGATTTCAGTTCCTTCAATTCCGCTGGCCCCATCCTATAAGGATTTTTAGATACCGGGGTCGTGCCAGGGTATACATTAATAACAAATTCAATTTCTCTATTTGGAGGTAACCCTGGTAGGTCGTCTAAAAATACTTCTGGAAAACTTTGTATTATAGGGATTTCTTCTAGACTTGTACTATTTTTAATGCTGGTATCAACTACATTGGCTAAAAATCCAATGATCATTTTTCCAACAACTGTCGTGCCTTAATCATCAAAACAATAGGCAGATTAGCACGATATTTCATACCCTGAAACATATATTTCACCATCTGGAGGCATAAAACACATTGTCTTATTCCTACAATTAATGGTTGCAAAATTCTTAAACAACTAATTCATTCCTACGATAACATCATATCCTTTCATATTAATGACAATCAAATTGGCGTATAAAGGCCGATCACCTATGTCAACCAGACAATCCCTTAAAACATGCTTAGAATATAAACACTCTCCTGATGGCAACATCACGTTATAATCATGCTCAAATATAACAGGTAGGCATCTTAATTGATTAGAAAATATAATGGATGCGAATGAATGAGTAGCTCCTGAGTCTATTAATGTATAAGTAGCTACACCACCAATATAAATAATACCTGACACCATTGCATGTTGATCTTCATTGTCAGGTTCAATGAAAGCAAAGACTGTCAGGACCCGATTTTGCCTAGAACTGGCCCCAATGCTTATCGATAGGATTCCCGAGGTGGGCTTAGATCTCGAAACTCTTGCATGCATGGATCTCTTTTAATTTAAACAATAAAACCTACTCTTCTACCTGGCATCCTAAGTTAGGATTCTCCAAATTTATTCCACACAATATATATTTCATATGTTGAAATATATTACATCATCATTTACATCAGAGTACATGCAGAAGCGGTTACAAAATAAATAGGCCACACACGTGACCGTTAAAAAATGTTTATACATATGAAACTAAACACTTTATCCTAACCACTTTAGAATAACCATCTACCTCGATGGCTTTGCCTATGCCTCTTAATCGTCTTTAGATTTCCTTTGTCTTTTCGTCACGCTGAATGTTCCTGTTATCTGAAAAATATAAATAATCCACATAATGAGCTTTACGCCCGGTAAATAAGTCTAATGACGAGAATAACTAGTCCAAACTCTATTCACACTATCTAGGCCCATTCACCATCCTCCACCTAATTGTGATTATTTTGAAATCCATTAAAAACAATTTATGTTTTAAAATCCATGCCATTTTTTTTATAAAATGTATGCATGCCAGATCCAAATTCTTTAAAAACAACCCATTAACCACCGTTTAAAAACCATTCTCAACAATTAAATCAGTCCAATGCAATTTTAATAGAATTTGCATTATTTAAAACCATATTTTTAATCAATTCTCCAAAATAAGCTTTTAACATTCAATTGACATGTCAAAAAATAATCCTCTCTAAACCGACTCATATAACCATCACACATCCCTACAAGTTCCCAGGCTTTCACTGGTAAGGCTGTAGGACCCTACACATTGCTTCCTTTTAAGGTTTAGAGATTTTCAACTCAAGGAGAACATTCAGTTAATCTCTCAATCTTTTTCATAGTCATATTTATCGCACACGAAGAGGAAAGTCCAGTCCAATGGATTCTTATGTTACCACGACTTACAACTTCCTCCCTCCTAAATGCATGCTTTAAAACGTTTATAAAGTCATGTCATGCACGTTTAAAACAACACAACGCACCTATGCAATGGTTTTGAAACCCAACTATGCTCAATTCAACGTAAATAATCATTTTCAAAATTCTTCGTTTTAATATTTCTTAAAAATCAGAAATATACAATTTCTTATTCAATTTTCATTAAAACAACACCTAATTCATTCAATCATCAAAAACGATATCCATTTCGACATTTCAATCATCCATCTACTCATCAATCACAATAAATTTTTAACCTATCTAGATCCCTAGACAGAATTAAAACTATGTCCAACTAACAATGCAATAAAGTCTAAACTAACTATTTTAATAGTTAGAATTACTTACTGTATGTCGGTTCCTCCACTTTACACGACTTTTTCCACCGAATCGAGAGATTTTTACGCCAACATAATCCTCTCACTAAGATGAACACTTTTCTCTAAAGATCGAATCCCAAATCCCCACATTTCTCCTCCTTTTTCCCTCTTTTTCTACCTTCCTATCTCTGGTTTTTTTTAATCCTCTCTCTTTCTTTTTTCTCCTCCACCTACATGGCTTATCTTCAGCCATGTAACCATTATCAAAAAGAGTTTTAAGAGTAAATTACTCTTAAACAAAGCTTATCCTTAAAATTTTACTCTTTTACCCCTCCCTAATTAATTATTTATAAATTAAACATAATTAATTAATCCTTAATCACCATTAGTTTAATCTAATCTTAATCAGGTTAATTGTAATCTAATTTATTTAATTAATCAAAATTTTAATCTGAAAATCATTTTTTTAATGGCAGCTGATCGATCGCCTCAAGTAGCTAATCAATTGACTACGCCTTTGTTTCGCTCTTCCTTAAAATTTCAGAAGGGGCAATCGATCGCTTCTCTAGGGGCGATTGACCGGCACCCGTTCTAAATGAAATCATATGTTTCCCATTCAATAGGCGATCGATCGCCCCTCTTTTGGCGATTGATAGGCACCCTCTTGGGTCTGATCTTCCCATTTCAAACAATTTGGAAATCGATCGTCTACCTTAGGCGACCTTAATTACATATCATTTTGTATATGTACAAAATTTTGCCTCTTAATTCATCCTTTTCTCAATACAAACTTTTCCAACCTTAATTACATATCATTTTGTATATGTACATCCATTCACGATTACATTTTATATCTAAAGTTTTAAAATTCCAAACCATTACAAAGACCCTGGGTACAATCTTTCTCTTCTATTCCTCAGTAAGCATTGGGCAACCAAGGACAAAGTGGCCAAATTCCTAACACTTCAAACATTGTCCTTTCTTGGCCTTACATTCACCGAAATGATTTTTCTTGTCGATAGGACATAGGCCATTCTACAATACTTCAACACCAGTCCTGGAATCTAACAATCGTATTTGAATTCTCTTTCCTCTATCTTGCTGGTTTCCTCCTAGAATCTCTCGAATTTTTCTGCCATCCCTTTCCTTGTTGTGAAGGAACCCTAACAATGGATCCTTTGGTAGGCTCTCTATGTTTTACATACTGCATCTCAGCCTCTTCTATCTCTAAAGCTTTTGCCACCACCACGGAATATGAAATTCCATGCGTAACGTATATTTTAATACCTCTGTAAATTTTTATTTTCAAACTTTGTACAAATTGATGAACCTTATGCTCATCGGTACTGACCAAGTGTGATCCAAAGCGAGACAGAGCTTTAAACTTTCAAACATATTCTAAAACTGATCTTATTTGATGTAATTGAGCAAACTCCATTAATTTACTTGTTCGGGTTGTACGACTGAAGTACTTTTCATAAAACGCTTCCTTGAATTGTTCCTATAGCATTTCTCTTGCATTACATGTTGTTTTCATTGTGTCCCACCAATGTCTTGCGTCTTTATTTAACATAAATATTGCACATGAAACCTTTTAACTTTCTTCAATCTCTGCATAATCAAACATATCCTCTAAAGTCCTAATCCATCGGAGTTGTCGATCGATTCTCATCTCTAGATATATATCTTTCTCAATTTTGAAATTGACATTCCACCAAATCCTGAAATAAACGCTTAATGACTTCATCCCGACTATCAACTTCTTGTCTTTCTCCTCTTACCATTGTATATCTTGAAATTTAACTAAATATTAATAACATTTTAACAATAATTAAATTAACTTACAGTCGATAAGATGTTTCAGGATGAATGTTTGGATTGTTGCGTTCTCGACAGGATTGACAGCTCTGATACTACTTATGTAACGCCTCGTAGGGTAAAACCATTTATTACAACCGTTATATGTGTATTTTTTGTTTATAACCATTGAAACAAAAAACTTTTATAATACAGTGGAAGATTTTATATAGAAATATAAACCATTCGTTTATACCAAAATACAAAACGATAAAGTTTAGTTAAAAAAGTCTCATTATGTAAGGGTTCGGACTTTTATCGATAAATTAGTTTGAATTTATAAATTTACAATTTTGTATATTTATATTTAAAGAATGTATAAATATACGGTGGGTAAGTTGAATCGAAGAAACGATACGTTCAAAATGATAAAATTTGACGTTTGGGAAAAAGGGGAAGGATATTAAGTATGGTCGATCAATCGGCCATTAGAGCCGATCAATCGCCATTTATTTGGAAATTTTGATCGCGGACCCGAAAGGGTGCCGATTGATCGCCTGAGGAGAGGCGATCAATCAACTGTTGAACGCAACAAATGGAATTTCACATAGAAGGGTAGCCGATCGATCGGCCAGCAGGTAGCCGATCGATCGCCC
The DNA here is from genome assembly GCA_022432975.1 of Begonia masoniana. Lineage (NCBI taxonomy): Eukaryota > Viridiplantae > Streptophyta > Magnoliopsida > Cucurbitales > Begoniaceae > Begonia > Begonia masoniana. Next base: position 7,539,450 of record CM039511.1, on the reverse strand, counting down.
CTTCTTATTTTGGAAAAACATGAGTGTCGATCGATCGGTTGAGGCATAGCCGATCGATCGCCCCTCTAAATTAAAAAATTTTAGAAAAATTGAGTTTTTGATTAAAATTTGGATAATTTACAAAAATTTGACTAAGATTAATCTAATTGAGATTAGATTAATGCTAATTGAGGTTAAGAGTTAATGACGCTTGGTTTTATGGTAAATATTCAAAGAACCAAGGGCAAAATGGTCTGTTTTATAAGATTAACATGGTTAATTGGTAAATAACCATGAAAATCACTATTACAAATGGTTAAGGTGGCAATTGTATGCTTTATGTGAAAAAGCCGAAGATAATAAGAGAGAGAGAGAAGGGAAAAAAGGGGAAATAAAGGAGAAGAAGAGAAAGAATGAAAAATAGAGAGGAGAAAGTGATATTCGTCGATCCGTTCTTTAAGATAAATCGATCAGCTCGTTGCAAGGATCGAATTGGTGAAAGAATCGGTGGATTTGGTGAAGATTTTTGGATAAAGAGGAGGAACCGACAGTCAAGTAAGTAAATCTATCAGTTAGATTAGTTAGTTTACGCTTTAATGCCTTACTAGGTGGAGATAGATTTCATTTCCACTTGAATTCGTGATAGGTTTAAATATTTGGCGAAATGAATGAGATTTGGGTAGGTTGAATTTAGGAAATTGATATTGTTTTATTTGAAAAATTGATATTGAATCATAAAATAACATATTTCAATTTATATGGAATTGTTAAACGTACCATTTTTGAAAACTACGTTTTGTATCGAATTGAAAGCATTGTTTTAAAGCATGCATTTATGAAGGAGGGAGTATGAAAGTTGTGGTAACATAAAAATAAATTGGATTGGACTCGCCTCTTCGTGTGTGATAAATATGACTACAGAAATGAGAAGGAGATTGACTGTATGTTCTCCTTGCGTTGAAAGTCCCTAAAACCTCGTGAGTCAACATTGGCAGGGTCTTATAGCCTTACCGGTGAAAGCTCGAGAACTTGTAGGGTTGTATGATGGTCATATGAGTCAATTAGTATGGATTGAATGTTAAAAAAAACTGTTTTGGGAACGTTTATTTATAATATGGTTTTAAATAATGCATATTTCTCTTATAAGTGCATTAGACTTATTTATTAGTTAAAAATTTTTTTAACTGATGTGGATAAATTTAAATGGTTTGAATTACGAAAATACATGCATTTTAAATAAATTGCATGAATTTCAAATCAAAACAAATTATTTTAAATTGATTTAAAAAATAATCAATAATAGGTGGATGATGGTTAGTGTGGTCCTAGTTAGTGTAGTAAAATCTGAGTTAGCTATTCTAGCTCTTAAACTTATTTACTGGGCCAATAGCTTATTATGTGGATGTTCATTTTTTTCAGATAACGATGTCGTTCACCGAGACGGGAAAGGAAAGTCAACCTGAAGGAATAAAAGAGACATAGGCTTGAAACCATCGAGGTAGATGGCTTTCTCTTGTATTGAGACCTGGATAGGTAGTTTAAAGTGTATAGAACACTTTGTACATCTCACGTGTAGTGATCTATGTTTATTTACTTAGCTTCAGCTAGAAAACTCTGATGAACATGTATATGTAAGAAATGTTTGATGCATAAAGATATCTATCTTTATAATTAAAATGTTTGATTGGGAAAAATAAAAATAAAAATATATCCATACAGATTGAAAACACGGACTTTATTATCATTTCCCACCTCAGGAATCTCAACCGTCAAGGCTCATCGGGTCGGATTCTTATAGGTTTGGTATCAAAACTATACATAATAGTTCTAATTAGTTGGAAGGGTTAGTGACTATATTTAGAATGCCTCTAATATTGCCTTAAAGATGAAAGTTTATCTGATCAATATATGAAATTTTGTAGATGGAAAGATGAGATTCTACAAGTAAAATCGATAGCCCAGTTGATGATATAGCTAAGATGAGAAGGGCTATCACTGCCTTAGCTAATATTGTGAACAGAAACATTGCTCAACAGAGCAATGAAAGAGTGGAGAGTGCAGACTATTCAGAAATAAATTTTTTGGATCGATTTTAGAAAGCTAAACCTCCAGTGTTTATGGGGGAAAGCAATCCAGCCATCGCTGAAGAATGACTGAGACAATTGAAGAAGAAGTTTGAGATGATGGGAATACCAGAATAGTATAAAGTCAAGTTTGCTGTGAATCAACTTGACGATAAAGTTGATAAATTGTGGGATCAGACGAAGGCGTCCCTGGGTGACCAGTGTACTTGGGAATAGTTTGAGACTGCTTTCTTGGAAAGATTCTTTCCCAGGTACGTACGGCAGGCGAAAACAAAGAAATTTCTGGAACTGTTCTAGAAAAACATGACGGTTCTGGACTACCAGACCAAGTTTGAGAGTTGACCAAGTATGCGAGCCAATTTATTCCAGATGAAGCAGAAAAGACCCAGAGGTTTGAACAAGGTCTTCGAGCAGACATTTCTAACAGACTCGTAGCTCTGAAGATTGAGTCTTACCCAGATATGGTTGAGAGGGCCATGCTATTAGAAGAAAAGCTGGAGGCCAATAAAGAAGAGAGGGAGGCTCAAAGGAAAGCAAAGGAAAAGAAACAAGAGGCTAGTAGTGGAGGAAATCAACTGTCCAAAAAACCTCGATTTACTTCGCCTCAATCTCAGACTTAGAGTTTATATCAGAGTGGACCCGATAGAAGTGAAGGTGGTAGTTTTCAAACCACTGACAGTCAGACCTGCTATTACTGTGGCAAAGTGGGTCATATTAGAAAGTTTTTTAGAAAATGGATAGCTGACAATCTTGATGCTCAGCAGGGAAGACAGCCAACTCCATTTCCTGCTCAGAGTCCTCCTCCGAGTTTTTGACCAACTCAACTGGCCTCTAGACAGTATGGAGCCAATACTTCTCAAGCTACCAGCTCACAGCCAAAAGTGCATGCTTTCGGCACTTTTAGTGAACAGTCAGACAATGTGGTGATTGAAGGTACTTTCTTGCTTTACAGTTCTAAAGTAAGAATTTTGTTTGATTCTGGAGCAACGCACTCATTTGTGCCAGCTTCAGTTGTTTGTGCTTAAGGGTTAGAGATTTCAACTTTACCCTATATTTTTGAATGTGATTCCCCTCTAGGAGGGAATACAGTGGTAGATAAAGTGTGTCAGTCTTGTATTTTGGGAATCAAAGACTAAGATTGTGAGTGATCTGATAGTGATGGAACTGGAGTGGTTTGATATCATTTTGGGGATGGAATGACTATCTAGTTACAGGGCAGTTATGGACTGCTACAAAAAGAAAATAACGATACTTATTCCCCAAGGTGAAACCATTTCATTTTATGGTGGGGGAACTCGATCAGATACCACTTCCCTTGAACTTCGTTTGAATTCAACGGATGGATAGCCAACCTTCTATTAGAGCCAAATGGTGATAACAGGGTTGAGTATATTGATGTTGTCAGTGAATATATGGACGTATTTCTTGATGAACTACCTAGTCTACCTCCAAGAAGAGAGATAGAATTTGAAATTGAAGTATATCTGGGTACTAATCCGATTTTAATTCCTCCATATCGCATGGGATCAGCAGAGTTGAAAGAATTGAAGGTGAAGCTGGAAGAATTGCAGGAGAAAGGATTTTTACGGGCTAGCACGTCTCCATAGGGTGCTTCATCCTTGTTTGTCAAAAAGAAGGATGGCACTTTAAGGATGTGCATCGATTACCGAAAACTGAACGGGGTGACCGTGAAGAATAAATATCTGCTTCCACGAATTGACGACCTGTTCAATTAGTTAAGAGGATCGTGCTAGTTTTCCAAGATTGATTTGAGATATGGACATCATTAGCTCAGAATTCGAGAAAAAGATATTTAGAAGACTGCTTTCAAAACTCGTTATTGTCATTACGAGTTTATGGTGATGCCCTTTGGTTTGACAAATGCACCTGCTACATTTATAGATTTGATGAACATAGTGTTTAAACAGTACCTGGACAGCTTTGTTATTGTCTTCATTGACGATATCTTGGTGTACTCTTCTTGAAGAGCAAATCACAAGTAGCACTTGCATTGTGTTTTGAGTCTGTTGAGACAGCACCAGCTATATGCTAAGATGAGCAAGTGTGAATTCTGGCTAGGAGTTAAATTTCTGGGGCATGTAATCTCAAAAAAGAGTATAGCTGTTGATCCTTCTAAGACTGAAGCAGTTTAGAACTGGGAACAACCTAAATTAGTTTCTGAGATACAAAGTTTTTTGAGATTAGTAGGATATTACTAGAGATTTGTGGAAGTGTGAAGGTCTAGCCTTGGGAGACCTCTAGAAACCACAAAAGAAATGGATCGTTAGCTTCTAGGTGCTCGGCCAAGCCGAGGATACTCAAAGATGAAGAAATCGGATGAGAAAATGTACTTTAAAGATAACAAAAATTTGTGTGAGTGAGATGTGTGCTAATGGAAGACGTGATTTAAATAGCTGAAGAAAAGGATGAAGATATAACTAACTCTCAAGTCGACCGATAAGCAAAGATTATGGCTTTCGACTATTTCATTCTTTCCAAAACAAAGAATCTCGACTTGGAGGAAACAGTTTGGCCACTTTCTACTTGTTTCCAACCCTTGAAAGGAAGAAGAGAAAAGTAGTGCTAAAGCTCAGCAACAACCTTGGGTTGAAGAGTGAGGAGAGTGGCACTCCTCAGCCTAGAGTGAATTCATCCACGGCCTCTTACCTTGTATGAAGAACGCTTCGTTCTTCCTTGAGAGAAACGGCGCTACTTGTCACATTGATCAACCGCCAGATAAAAACACCAATACGATGCTTATATAGGCCTAGATGGCTGGTTTAGGGTTAGGGTTGGTACTACGCCCAAAAGTGTGATGAACTCGGCCCAAAAGTAGGTGCATTAAGAACGGCGCCTCCTCCTTTGGTCTTCAACCCAAAACCAAGTCACATCTAACCTAGCATACATCTAATCATAAATGTCTAACATGTATGCATATAATAATTGTCATAAGAAGGCCAATGTTTTCCAAATAAGTTCGAAAATAAAAGTTACATAATTTTATTGCTCGGGAAGTCAAATTCTCATGCGAGCTCCTTGATCTTCGGTCCATGCTTCCCACGTGATGAGGTGCTTTGCTTGCTCCATGTCTTGGGCCTCGATCTCCCACTTTAAGTCTCCAAGTGCGTGCTCCAAATCTTTACACGTCGTTTCCTGCAAAAGAGGAAAGTGTGTGAGAATACGAATATGAGAGTAAATTGTGGGTTTCAGCTTGGGATCGTGTAATGGGCCTATGGGGCATATTAGGAAGACTTCTCCAAAATCTCAATTCCATTGAATCGATTGACCCAGAAAGATGTAAAGTGCGTATGAGACAATAAATGTGAAGTAGTTTTTCAACTGTTGAAGAAAAAGTTAGTGTCCCCACCGATTTTAATAATTCCAGAAAGAGGAAAGGGATACGTGGTTTATTGTGATGAGTCTTTAAATGGTTTGGGATGCGTTTTAATGCATAATTAAAAAGTCATTGCCTATGCTTCAAGGATTTGAAGCTTGCTGCAGTAGTGTTCACCCTAAAACAATGGAGATATTATTTGTATGGTGAAACCTTTGAAGTATTTTAAGATCACAAAAGTCTGAAATACTTATTCACTCAAAAGAAGCTGAGTCAAAGACAAAGACATTGGATGGAGTTTTTACAGGACTATTATACACACTCCAGTACCATTGAGGCAAGGCCAACAAAGTTGCAGATGTTTTGAGTAGAAAATCTCGAATTATGGCAGCCAACATCAGCATTAAAGAGTATGAAATGTGGACTGAAGTTGATCAGTTCAATTTACACTTGAGAGAAGGTAATGAGCATGTATATCTTCAAAACATCAACGTGAGACCCAACCTAGTGTAGCGGATTATAGAAGCACAATACAGTAGTGCTGAGATCGCTGAATTAAAAACTAAGAATAAAGCCAAGGAGATTGAAATTTTTTCCAAGGATAGTAACTCCGGAGTGAGATATTTGGGCCGTCTAGTGATTCCATATAATCAGGAATTGAAGGAAGAAATTTTGAGAGAAAATCATTGCTCAAAATTTGCAATTCATCTTGGAAATAACAAAATGTACCATAATATGAGGAAACCATACTGGTGGAAAGGGATGAAAGCAGATATAGCTAGATTCGTTTCCAAGTGCATGACGTGTCAACGAATTAAAGCTGAACATAAGAAATCAGCTGGAATGCTCATCCCAATGCCAGTAGCAGAATAGAAATGAGAGTTTATCACGATGGATTTTTTTTACAGGATTACCAAAATCGTCGAAGGGCAATGATATTGTTTGGGTAATAATGGATCGACTTACTAAATTGAGTTACTTCTTACCTATGCGCAGTACTCATACAATTGACCAGATCAGTAAATTGTATTTGAAAGAGATTGTCAGACTACATGGCATGCCTATTTCTATAGTGTTAGATCGAGATCCAATATTTACTTCGAGATTCTGGCAGTGATTACAGAAAGCTATGGATACCAGGCTAGATCTCATACTGATGGCCAATCAGAGAGAACGATCCAGACCTTGGAGGACATGCTACGGGTGTGCGTAATGGATTTTAAAGGTGGCTGGGAAGGTCATTTGCATTTTGTAGAATTCACCTACAACAACAGCTACCAAGCAAGTATTGATATGACACCGTTTGAAGCATTGTATGGGAGACCAATTGTTCTGGACCGAAACATGTGATACAGTGCTTTTGGGGCCAGATTTGGTAAAAGTGACCAACGAAAAGATCAAACTCATCCGACAACGATTAGAAACTGCTCAGAGTCGTCAGAAAATTTATTCAGATAGACGACGACCACTAGAATTTAATGAGGGTGATCAAGTATTTATCAAAGTCAAATCATATCAGAGTTTGACAAATTCGAAAAAGGTGGCAACTTATCTCCGAGATTTGTTGGACCTTTTTAGATATTGCAGAGGATTGGACCGGTGGCTAACAGAGTAGCACTACCTCCTTAATTGGTAGGAATTTACGATATTTTTCATATTTCAATGCTGAAAAAATATGAACAGGATCCATCGCACGTGTTGGATTGGACAGAATTGGATCTTCAACCAGACATGTTTATGGTAGAAGAACCAGTTGCTATTCTGAATTCACAAGATAAAGTGTTACAAAATAAAATGATTCCTGCTGTTAAAGTCTTGTGGAAGAGAATAGGGGTTGAAGAAGCTACTTGGGAACTTAAAAGCGAGAAGCAAGAGAAATACCCCCATTTGTTTGAAAGATAAGCTGGAAATAAATTTTGGGACGTAATTTTTGTAACGGGGAGAGAATGTAAGGGTTCGGACTTTTATCGATAAATTAGTTCGAATTTGTAAATTTAAAAATTTATAATTTTGTATATTTATATTTAAAGAATGTATAAATATACGTTAGAGAACTTGAATCGAAGAAACGATACGTTAAAAATGATAAAATTTGATGTTTGGGAAAAAGGGAAAGGATATTAAGTATGACCGATCGATTGACCAATAGAGCCGATCAATCGCCATTTATTTGGAAATTTTGATCGCAAACCCGAGAGGGTGCCGATTGATCGCTTGAGGAGGGGCAATCGATCGGCTGTTGAATGCAGCAAATGAAATTTCACATAAAATGGTAGCCGATCGATCGGCCAACAGGTTGCCGATCGATCGCCCCTTTTGATTTTAGCAAAATGTGAGTGCCGATCAATTGGCTGAGGCATAGTCGATATATCGCCCATCTAAATTAAAAAATTTTGAAAAAATTGAGTTTTCTGATTAAAATTTGGATAATTTACGAAATTTTGATTAAGATTAATCTAATTGGGATTAGATTAAGAGTTAATGAATCTTGGTTTTATGGTAAATATTCAAAGAACGAAGGGCATAATGGTCTTTTTTATAGGATTAACATGGTTAATTGGTAATTGACCATGAAAATCACTATTACAAATGGTTAAGGTGGCAATTGTCTGATGCTTTACGTGAAAAAGATGAAGAAAATAACAGAGAGAGAAGGAAAAAGTGAAAACGAGGGAGAAGAAGAGAAAGGAAGAAAAATAAAGAGGAAAAAGTGACATTCGTCGATTTGTTCTTTAGGATAAATCGATCAGCTCGTTGCAAGGATCGAATTGGTGAAAGAATCGGTGGATTTGGTGGAGATTTTCGGATAAAGGGGAGGAACCGACAATCAAGTAATTAAATCTATCAGTTAGATTAGTTAGTTTATGTTTTAATGCATTACTAGGTGGAGATAGATTTTATTTCCACTTGGATTTGTGATAGGTTTAAATATTTGGCGAAATAAATGAGATTTGGATAGGTTGAATTTAGGAAATTGATATCATTTTATTTGAAAAATTGATATTAAATTGTAAAATAACGTATTTCGATTTACATGGAATTGTTAAACGTAACATTTTTGAAAACTACGTTTTGTATCGAATTGAAAGCATTGATTTAAATATAACTTTCATAAGTGAGTGCGTGTTTTAAACATGCATAACATGACTTTATAACTATTTTTAAAGCATGCATTTATAAAGGAGGGAGTAGGAAAGTCGTGGTAACATAAGAATCCATTGGGCTGGACTCACCTCTTCGTGTGTGATAAATATGACTATGAAAATGAGAAGGAGATTAACTATATGTCCTCCTTGGGTTGAAAGTTTCTAAAACCTCGCGAGTCAGCATTGGCAGGGTCCTACAGCCTTACCAGTAAAAGTCCGGGAACTTGTAGTATTGTATGATGGTCATATGAGTCAATTAGAGTGGATTGAATTTTTAACATTTCAATTTAAATGTTAAAAAAAACTGTTTTGGAAACGTTGATTTATAATATGGTTTTAAATATGCATTAGACTGATTTATTCGTTGAAAATGGTTTTTAACTAATGTGGATAAATTTAAATGGTTTGAATTACAAAAATACATGCATTTTTATATAAATTGCATGAATTTCAAATCAAAACAAATTATTTTAAATTGATTTAAAAAATAATTAATAATAGGTAGATGATGGTTGGTGTGGTCCTAGTTAGTGTAGTAAAATCTAAGTTAGCTATTCTAGCTCTTAAACTTATTTACTAGGCCAATGACTCATTATGTGGATATTCATATTTTTCAGATAACGAGGTCGTTCACCGAGACGAGAAAGGAAAGTCAACCTGAAGGAATAAAAGAGGCATAGGCTTGAAACCATCAAGGTAAATAGCTTTCTCTTGTATTGAGATCTGGATAGGTAGTTTAAAGTGTATAGAATATTTTGTACAGGTCACGTGTAGTAATATATGTTTATTTACTTAGGTTCAGCTAGAAAACTCTGATGAACATGTACATTTAAGAAATTTTTTATACATAAAGATATCTATCTTTATAATTAAAATGACTGATTAGGAACATGAACTGTCTGGATATAATATTTCAGATATCTTAATTTAGGATACCAGGTACAATCTTGATGGGTTTAGATAAAAATATAAACATATCCAAACAGATTGAAAACTCGGACTTTATTATCATTTTCCACCTCAGGAATCCCAACTGTTAGAGCTCTTCGGGTCGGGTCCTGACACATTACATGACCTTTACCAAAATACCACACAAAACTATTAATTAAAAATTCATAATTCTATTTTACTACCATTGATTGATGTACCCTCAATACTTTATATGCCATTTGCCCTAGAGGCCGCCACAATCCAATCATTCAACCACTGAAGCAGCTCATCGATCTCATCGCTAACCAAATCAATTTAGATGCAAATCCTCATCATATTCCTCAACTACATCACGGGATTTATCTATGAGCCTAATCCTTAGTAAGCAATGTAAAACAATAAACATAACATGATGTAAGTGTCATTACAATACTTGAACATAAACATGATGCAACATGCATATGCATTTTTTTATAAAATCATAGCTTTTTCGTGTTTTCCATTTTCTATTTCCACTTGACCATTCGATTGTTGGGGCAACCATGAGGAGAGAATAAACACCATTTGGTCCACCTCTCAGGATAGCTTAACTTGAGCTCTGGGGGAATGAGTGAACATCATTTGGTCCACCTCTCGGGACAATTCAACTTAACCATGCCCACAACGACCAGTTACGTATTTTATTACCGTTTCAATCTTTCTTAATGAAAACATATGCATCAAAACATTTTTTTTTAAAACATGATGTATGGTACATGATATGCTCGTGCTCACAACTAACTTGATTATAACATACGATATATTAACGTGCGTACAACAATTTACAATTCAAATATATCACAATACCATTAAACATAACATATCCTATCATTTTAAAAAGAGATTTCACAGCATGTATAAACACATATATCACACTATTTTTCACACATAATATTATATATACACCCATTAACCTTCACCATATTTTTCCATGAAAACGTTCAACCTAGCATCCCTTGATGTAGTCTCAAAAGCCACACACATACAATATTACTTACCTCAAGATCTTAACGTGGTTTTATTACTCCTAACGAGTATATGCTCAGTGTCACGGTCCTACTTTCAAGGGGCGTGTCAAGACCGTGCGGCACCCAATATCACACTTGTACTGGGTCAGCCAACGAGCGTGCCAACGGCACTGAGTGCCCACTTCGTTAGAGCGAGCGAGATTAGCCGAAAAGAGTGTCATTGAGTATAGTATGCATAAAGAGAGTGTGTGTAAAAAGCTTATTCATTGATGGGGCAGCAAATTACATCGGTGGGTAGGGGGGTTTACGTGCAATCATGCCTCTCCCCCTAAAGAGCAATCTGGACCATCTCCACTACGGCAGTAGTATACATGCTATAGTGGTGAGGAGTCACTCTTGCCAAAAATAGAAAGAAAAAGAGTACAACAGAATTACTTAAAAAGGAAATGAATCTATCTAACAGCAGGGGCGGCCATAGGCAACATGCCTTGGACAAGCCCGGACCTTGACATTCTCCCCTATTTGAACTGTTGACGTCCTCGTCAACTCTGCTTCTGTTTGAATTCGTTGATCATCTTTGCGGAGTCTTCTAAATCTTCTTGCTTCTCCCAAGATACCTCGTCGTCTCCAAGTCCCTTCCATCTGATTAGATACTCCTGGTACTGTCGTCGACCTATTATGACGTTCCGCTCTGCAAGGATTTCTTCAACTTCTTTCTTCTTCTTGTTGCTGGTGGAGATATTTGGCCTGGTGATGTCGTTCCTCTCTTCATCTTCGTCGTCCGCATGATAGGGCTTTAAATTGTTGACGTGGATGACAGGGTGAATTTTGAGCCATGCTGGAAGATTAACTCTGTAGGAGGCCCTTCCGACTTTCTCCATGACTTCAATAGGGCCTTCGTATTTTCTGACGAGTCGCTTGTCTTTCTTTCCCCTGAAATGAAGTTGTTCAGATAACAACTTAACTAGCACAAAATCTCCAGCCTTGAACTCCATTGGTCGCCGCTTCTTATCCGCCCACTTCTTCATATGTTTGGAGGCACGTTCTAAGTAGGCGCGAGCTATTTCTGTATTTTGCTTCCATTCTTTGGAGAAGTTGTACGCTTTTGGAATCTTCCCCAAATATGGTTGCTCCAATGTGTGGGGCATGATGGGTTGTCTCCCGCAGACTATTTCGAACGGACTCATTCCCGTCGAAGAACTCTTCTGACAATTGAAACAGAATTGTGCTGCGTCGAGTAAACTGGGCCAATTCTTTTGATTGGTATTGATGAAGTGGCGCAAATATTCCTCAAGTAAGCTGTTGAAGCGTTCCGTCTGGCCGTCTGTTTGAGGATGGTAACTGGAAGATATATTGAGACTTGATCCGAGCAGCTGGAACAGTTCGACCCAAAAAGACCTTGTGAATCGAGGATCTCGGTCACTGACAATGCTTTGAGGAATTCCCCATAACTTCACGATATGTTTGAAGAAGAGTTGAGCAGTCATCTCTGCGGGGCAGTGCTTCGGGGCCGCAATAAATGTGGCATACTTAGAAAATCTGTCGATGATCACCAGTATCGTCTCAAAGTCGTTGGCAGACGGCAAATTGGTGATGAAATTCAAGGAGACACTCTCCCACGGTCTTTCTGGTACTGGTGGAGGTTCCAGTAGGCCCGCAATCTTATTCCTTTCTACTTTGCCTTGTTGGCACACCAAACATGTTTTGGTGTACTGCATAACATCCCCCTTCATTTGGGGCCAGTAGTATCCTCTTTTCAAGAAGGCATAAGTTCGCTGCCAGCCTGCATGACCGACCCACAAAGTATCGTGGCATTCTCGCAGAAGAGTACGCCGTAAGTTATTGCTTCGAGGAACATACAAACGGCTTCCTTTGGTGAAGAGCAAGTCATTTTCAATCCAGAATTGCCGAGTCTTTCCTTCTTTCACAAGTTGCATTACAGCCCGAGCTACGGGGTCGTCTTGTAAACTGTCCCGGATGAGATCTTTTAAGGATCCATTAACCTTACTTGCTTGAAGTTGGGACAGGTAACATAGACTAGCGCACTCTGCCTTCCGACTTAATGCATCAGCTACCCAATTGCTCTGGCCTGATTTGTGTTCGAAGTGAAAATCAAATTCTGAAATTAATTCGTGCCACCGTGCCTGCTTCGCTGAAAGTTTTGGTTGTTCAAAGAAATGGCAAATTGAACTGTTATCTGTCTTTACAATGAACTTCGATCCAAGCAGATACTGTCTCCACACGCGCAGGCAATGGACTATAGCCAACATTTCTTTCTCGGAAGCAATGTATTTTCTCTCTGCTTCTTTTAACTTGCGACTTTCGAAGGCGATAGGATGACCATTTTGCATCATGAATCCCCCTAGAGCAAAATCTGAGGCATCCGTCTCTACTTCAAATGGCTGAGTAACATCAGCTAGTGCGAGCACGGGCTCCTGTATCATGGCTTCTTTCAGATTGGCGAAGGATTTCTGGCATTCGAAGTTCCACTCCCAAGGAACTCATTTCTTTAAGAGTTTCGTTAGGGATGCGGCTCTCTTTGAAAATCCTTCCACAAAACGTCTGTAATAATTGGCAAGCCCGAGGAAGGAACGCAATTCGGTGACAGATGTCGAGGTCTTCCAACTTTTGACGGCACTTATCTTATCAGCATCCATGCGAAGACGACCTTGTTCAACAATGTGGCCAAGGAATTTGATGCTTTCCTCAGCAAAAGAGCATTTTTCCTTCTTCACATATAGTTGGTTTTCTCTTAGCTTTTCGAAAACTAAACGGAGATGCGTCTTGTGCTCTTCTAGCGTCTCGCTGTATACCACAATGTCATCAAGGTACACCACCACAAACTTGTCAAGGTACTCATGAAATACTTGATTCATGAGGGTGCAGAATGTTGCAGGGGCATTTGTGAGTCCGAAGAGCATGACCAAAAATTCAAAGGCTCCATACCTTGTTACGCAGGTTGTCTTGGGTTCGTCTCCTTCTGCAATCCTTACTTGATAATAACCTGACCGTAGATCAAGCTTGGTGAAGTACTTGGCCTTGTACAATTGATCACAAAGGTCAGTGATGAGCGGAATGGGATACTTGTTGCGCACTGTGACTTTGTTGAGTGCCCGGTAATCTATACACATTCGCAGACTTCCATCTTTTTTTTTTGAAACAACACCGGTGCTCCAAAAGGTGCTTTAGCGGGTCTGATGAATCCGGCCTCGAGTAGCTCGTCTAATTGCTTCCTTAGTTCTGCTAGTTCTGGCGGAGCCATTCTATACGGGGATTTCGAAACAACACCGGTGCTCCAAAAGGTGCTTTAGCGGGTCTGATGAATCCGGCCTCGAGTAGCTCGTCTAATTGCTTCCTTAGTTCTGCTAGTTCTGGCGGAGCCATTCTATACGGGGATTTCGAAGGAGGTTTAGATCCAGGGTTTAGTTCAATCTGATGATCGATGTCCCTCCGTGGAGGTAATGTCTTGGGTAAGCAATTGGGCATGGTGCTCTTGAACTCTTCCAAGACTTTTGAAATCTCAGGATGTATTATTTCCTCTTTCTTTTCCTTTAACTCCAACGGAACAATCATATACATTGGGTCATCATGCTTCAGCCCTTTCTTGAACTGCATAGCAGAAATCATCTTTATGTTGCCAGCACTTGGTGGTTTAAGAATCTCAGGAACAACGGTTGGGTTGTTACTTGTGATCACTAAACATTTTGCTGAGGGAATTGGGATGACTTTATGTTCCATCAAGAATTCCATCCCCAAGATAATATCAAAGTTATCCATCCGAGCTACGATGAAGTCAATGAGTCCTCTCCATGAGCTGAGTTTCAACTGGACTCTCCGTACAATCCCAAGTACCAGCATCGCTTTTGCGTTCACTGTTTTCATTTTACCGTCATTCTTTTCTAGCTTCAGACCGAAACGATGAACTTCTTTCTCTGTAATGAAGTTATGAGTAGCTCCCGAGTCTATCATCGTACTCTTAGTAGGTCTATTATTGATGAATGACTCCACATACATGAGACCTTTGTCTGGGATCTTCCTCAATTCCTCCATCTGTTGTTGTACAGCTGACAAGAAAGTCATAGTCCCAACTTCAGCAAGCTCAGTTGATTCTTCTTCAACAACTTCTTTAGCTGAGTCGTCATCCCGAATCGAAGCTTTTAAAGCAGTTAAAGCCATTCTATGCGGACACTCGGCTACTCGATGAGGTCCCTTGCACAGAAAACAGGACATAGGCCTATTTGTTTATCGTTGGTTGTTAGCATTTCTTTGTGCTTCGTAACCTTCTCTTGGGACAAATGGCTTCTTTTCAACAGTTCCAGTGTTCGATTTCTGGGGCTTGGTGGAGTTTGAGCTACTGGGAGCGGTCTTCTTTGGCCCAAGGTTCTCGGAGCTATAATCGAACAACCGCTCTGCTGCGGCAAGTGCACTTGAAAGGCTTTGCACTCTTTGCTCATACAATTTTGTTCTGGCCCACGGTTTAAGACCTTCGATGAAAGTGAAGATCTTGTCTTTTTCCGACATATCTCTTATATTCAGCATGAGTCCCGAAAACTGCTTGACATATTCACGAATGCTTGCAGTCTGCTTTAGTTCACGGAGTAGTCTACGAGCGTTGAACTCAACATTTTCTGGAAAGAATTGGTCCTTTAGTTACCTCTTTAGTTCTTCCCAAGTATCAATCACACATTCGCCCAGACTGATATCATGATATTTGGATCTCCACCAAAGTTTTGCATCACCAGTAAGATGCATTGTGGCCAAGGTCACTTTCGAATCATCATCTGTTTTAGTGGCCGTGAAATACTGGGCTCCCCCAAAGGGTTTTGGCTCAGGGATCTTCACTCGACTGAATTCAGCAGCAGCAGTAGCCTGGGTTTGACTCCCCATGGCTCTCATAGTCAGGTTTAGCTTAATGTTGATCTCGGCAATCTCGGCCCTAAGAGAATCAAACATTGTTCTGAAGTCTTCGGTCACTTGAGACACAGTTTCAGACAATCGGGTATGAGCTAGATCGATCTCATCGACGCGCTCCAGGACCCCGATTATTGTACCTGTGGAACTTTCTCCCGTGTCGACTCCCTTTCCCTTTTCTTATCGGGATTCGAGAGCCTCCACCCGATTCAGCAGCTCTGGAATCGGTATGGCGTCTATTCTATTGTGAATAGCCGCTATCTCAGTAGGAAATTCAGACATTTCCTTCATTCGTTCTTCTATGAATCGAATGTTATCCGGTATGTCTTGCAAATACCGTATTTCTTCTTCCAACTCAACGAGGCGCTCGAGTTGATCTGATGGTGCGCTCGACCTTTCCATCGAACTTTTCTTCGGCATGATTTCTCACGATTTTAAGCCAACTAGGCTCTAATACCAACTGTCACGGTCCTACTTTCAAGGGGCGTGTCAAGACCGTGCGGCACCCAATATCACACTTGTACTGGGTCAGTCAACGAGCGTGCCAACGGCACCGAGTGCCCACTTCGTTAGAGCGAGCTTTTGTCTAACGAGTAAGCAACGAGCGAGCGAGATTAGCCGAAAATAGTGTCATTGAGTATAGTATGCATAAAGAGAGTGTGTGTAAAAAGCTTGTTCATTGATGGGGCAGCAAATTACATCGGTGGGTAGGAGGTCTACGTGCAGTCATGCCTCTCCCCCTAAAGAGCAATCTGGACCATCTCCACTACGGCAGTAGTATACATGCTATAGTGGCGAGGAGTCACTCTTGCCAAAAAATAGAAAGAAAAAGAGTACAACAGAATTACTTAAAAAGGAAATGAATCTATCTAACAGCAGGGGCGGCCATAGGCAACTTGCCTTGGACAAGCCCGGACCTTGACACTCAGCTTGATACCCTTTAAAACAAATAACTCAATAATTATCACTTTTCATACATATAACATTTACATGCATAAAAAAATCTATTTTAACATTCCTTATTTTTCCTTAAATTTCAAAATTTCATAACATAACGTATACTTAACCATTTTCATCCATTCCAAAGCCTGTAGACTCCTAAATATGTCTAATATAACTTGGTAAAACAGTTCAGCCATTGGAACTTAGATATGCTTATACCTTGAAAATCGAAATATGCACATATTCATCGCAACATTTTTTATCCAACTTCAAAAATTCGTAACTTTCCCTATACTTATTCAATTCAATAAAATCCAGAAGCTATAGTTTCCTTTAAGTGTCTAACATACCATACTAAAATAGTTTCATGAATGAAAACAAAAAAGATAGGTTAATAACATTAAAACCAAAGCATTTGCAGATTTGATACTCACTATTTTAATCCAACTGTAAAATTTCATAACTTTCATCATACTTATTCAATTCATGAAATTCCAACGCCCATACTTTCATTAAAGTGTCTAATAAAACATCTCAAAATAGTATTATCATTAAAAGTAACTAAGTTAGGTCGGTGCTATCCAAACCGTGACATGCACAGAATAATCTTTACAGTTTTTATCTCAACTTTGAAAAATCATATCGTTAAATATACTAATCCAATTTGACCAATTTAAGGGGTTACGGTTTCGTTAAAGTGTCTAATATATCGTACTAAAACAGGTTAGTAAAATAAAATTATGAAGAGGGTCTAAAAACACTAAAACCGTAACATGCACAGTTTTTGTGAAAACAATTTTTTTTTTCTACATTCAACATCATCATATAAGCTATCAACCTCAACTTTTGGTTTCAAACTAGGGATGGGCATGGTCCGGTCTCGAGCCGAAACGGGACCGGACCATGGGATTCGAGAATTTTATTCTGAATCCCAGAAACGGACTGTGCAAGGAATGAGACCAGACCGGACCAGACCAAAAAATTCAGACCAGTCCCGGTTTCTCCCATTATAATGCTGAATTTTTAAAAAATAAAAAAAAAATGAAAGTAACGTATATTAAGCTAACTATGCATATTTAAAATTAAATCTATCAAATTCAATCTAATAATTTATGATTAAAATAAAATCTGTGTGTGAAGATATGTGATTGGGATTGCCGTTGAGGATTTCATCCCTCTATTTGCCACAATTTTCTTGAGAAAATGACTAAAATTATGAAAGTCATTTTTTTTTTCCTTCAATCTGTCATGAAAAAGATACAAAAATCTTCCTAATTTTGTTCTAAATTTTGAAATGAAGATAAAGATGGCAAACGGTGAGGTATCGTTGTTATCCATCACCCTGCAAATGAAAGTTAATACTTCTTTTATCCCATAAATATCTGCATTTTTCTTCACTTAAATTACGATTTTTCTTAGTTGATTTGAAAAAGAAATCTTAAAAAAAGGAAAGAAAATCCAACAGGCTTGCCTTAAAGCTGAAATAAATTGAAAATCCGACAGTGTTAGTGTTATTGTTATTTGTTAATTAGGTTCTCGGTCCGGTCCGGTCCGGTCTTTCGGAAATTTCGGACTATGGACCGTGGACCGGACCATTTCCCACGAGATTTCTTCTTTGAGGACCGATCCCGGACCAAAAATCGTCAGGAACTGCCCGAAACTGGACCGACACCTTCGGTCCGATCCGGTTCTCAGTCCGCGATCCGGTCTTGCCCACCCTTATTTCAAACCAGAGAAATAACTTCATCTTACATTCACAAAGTAGAGAGATTGAGGCTGGTTCGTGGGTTTGAAACATAGGCTTCTTTCCTTTAAAAAGAACAATTGCAATGATGATGTTTGTGAGGTGTTTTAACCTCCAAACATGAGTCATACTAGTCATGCATTGCATGACTCGAAAATGAAACACATAAGTAACCTCAAGGCTATGTTATAGCTTAATTATTAACTTAATAATTTAATATATTCTTGGTGACCTTTTATCTTCTAGGGGATAATTTAAGCTTCCATCTTGAATTTACTTTAATTATATCTACCTACTTTACCATATCACGATCCTATAATAAACTAACTTAATTCTTAAAATCTAGCAATTAATAAGTTAATAATTTCATACACAACAATGTTTAACATGAAATTCTACGTTAGAATTTTCGGGTATTACACTAGTAAAGACCAGGATCCCACTTTAGATACAGTGTCTAAGAGCGGGATCCCACTGTTGAAGAGCGGACTCTCGTTCTAATACAATAATTTACGGAGCGGGATCTCGCTCTCCAAGACCGGGCTTAGGCATGAACATTTTCTAATAGAGATATGCTCAGCAATGATTGTTTTGTTAATGAAACATAGTTTAACATCAAATTTGTTAATAAGTATAGTTTAAGGGCAAGTTTATTAATCAACCCATAGTTTAAATTTTTTTTGGTTAATTATCCTAGATGAATTAAATGTGGGTTGGGTGAGAGCATTTATTTTTAAGGTCATTCTTCATAGAAGTAATTGTGTATTAATTAGTATTTAATTATCCAATTAGTGTGCAAATGGGATCTTATTAAATTGTACAAGTTACTCATAATTTGTACCCTCTATGAATTAAAAGAACAAAAATGTTTCCAAATTCTACTTAGGCTGACCTTTTCTTTAAATACTCGAACAAAAAGGCAGTTTGATTTGAATACTTTTTTCCTTCTACAAAAGCTATTATAATGTCATGACCCGTAGATGATCCTAGACAGAAACACATAGTCAACACACTCTTTTATTTCTTATGTAACCGTTAATTTATTTACCGCTCTAATGGAATGAAGATAATGGAATGGAGACTTAAAAAGGCAAAATCTAAAGCAATGAGGCAAAGCCTTCATTTTTTTCCCTTTTATTATTTATACTCTCCTTCTCCAGTTCTCCTCTCACAGTCTCGCCCATTCCATTCAACACCCATTATTTAATTTTTTTTTAAATTTATTTTATTATTTATGATAATTTTGTTTTTCCTTTTTGTGAACGATTTCAAGCTTTAATTCTCATATTTCATCGAGTGATCTCCGGTCTCAAATCAGAAACTTGAGATAGTGTTAACCAGAGAAAGAGAGGTGGAAATTTGAAGAGGCGAAGTTTGAGAGTTTCAAAGTTCCAACACTGTTTCTTAAGACCCTCTTCTCTTTCTTTGCTATTACAATTTTCTGTTTTTTTTTTTTATTGTGATTGTCGGTTAGCTTCCTTGATCAGGATTGCAGAGCAGGCAACAAGCGAAAATCTCTAAATTTCAAAGTTTTATTTATTTTTTATGTTAACCTAATAACAGTTATATTCTAATCTGTAGACCGCGCAGCGTTACAATACTTTACATTTTGAAATCGATAATTTATTTGAAATTATGATAAGACTCGCTTTAAATAAAATAATAAAGAAATTAGATTTACTAATGCAATATTGTTCTTTATTGTCTAAGAAAAAAAAAACATATAGTTTTGTTGGTGCAGGTAGATAAAAAACGAAATCAATCCCAATGACGCCTTGATATCCGACGATAATTAAGCATGCCTACCACCAAAAAGTAAACAAGCATCTTAAAACAAAAGCTGTTGACCCCACTAGTCAGGTATCTAAGGAGCATGACTCTAAGGTCATTGCGTTCCAAGTTTTCTCTTGAAGGTGAAAAAAAACTCCCTTTTAAAAATTCTAGATTTGTGTACCAAAAAATTATAAGTACCAAGCACTTGGCGACAAAAATAAACCTAGTAAGAGTAAATTCTTCTTCTTCTTCTTCTCCTACCATGATAAAATGTTGGTCTTGATCTTTCCAAGCAGGTGGATTTTGCCGGTGTCGGCGTGGGCGTGGCGGAATTTCTGTGTCAGAGATAGATTGGATGTCATCTGCGTAAATTGGAGTTAGTGTTTCGACACCAACGGAAGATTTACATACGGGACACTTGTGGAGGGGAAACAATTTATAAAGACAAGACCAACAAAAAATATGGCCGCAAAGAGTAAGAATTGGTTCTTGCGCCAACTTAGAACAAATGTTGCAATTAAATTCACAGTCGTAATTCTTTGAGCACGAAGAACAAATCTGGGCCATCTTTAAAAATTAAATCCTGCGAATGAAAGAAGAGATCAAAACAAAGAAATAATAATGATAGAGACTTGACAAGGAGACTTACATAGCTATCTCAATATTATTTAAAATACTTTTATAATAAGATCACAGAAGAGAGAAGATTGGAAATATATTGGTTAAGATGCAGAGATTCTGTTTCCCCTAGTTTATTTGATTATAAAACATTATCATGAATTTTTAAAATAACAAATTTTCAAAAAATTATAGAGAATATAATAATTAATCAAGTGTAAAGATAATAATAGATGAGATAATATTTTTTAAAAAAACAAGTTTAAAATGGTTGATTATTTAAAAAACAAAATCAACTAAAATCATGGAAGATAAATTATTCATAAAAAAAGGAAATTCAACTCATTCCGATGATTTTACCATACAAAGTCCAAATTTCCAATTCTATACCACGTAAGAAAAATCAGGTCTAAACAATATAAGAACACAAAACGAGGGAATCACTCACCTGTCTATTTTTTGCCAAAAGCTAACGATTTCGTTCCACCCTTTCTCAGAGAAACGTTCAAGAGGAAGAGAGAGTCACAGTGGAATGGTCCTCGTAGGAGGAGCTGGATAAGCAGCGATTTACCCGCCTACACAAGCCAAGAGAAAGGCCAAACAAAGAGCAGGACCTTATTTCGTTGCGTAATGAGAGAGAGAGAGAGTTACAAATGCAATCGCACACAGACTGAAGGAGGGAGAGAGATAGATGTCGCCGCTCACCTCTGATAATCGCCGACCGGTCGAGCCGTCGAGCGGAGGAGAATCAAAGATGGTATCATGGGACGAGGCGGGGATCGGATGATATAGGGCAATGAGAACGGTGGTTATAACCCTTTTAATAGTGATGGTCGGATCGAGAAGGATCCAACCGTGGTTAAGGTTAGTTTTCATGGGTAGTATGGGAAATTAGAAATTTTGGTCTATTACTTGAACTTTTGCTTGGTGTCGGCTCATTTGACATGACACCCGTGACATTTTGGTAATTTTCTCAAATAAAAAGAATACATATTTATTTGATTGAATAATATTGACAATATTCACTTACTATTAACAATCAAGGACATGTTTATTTTTAATTTTTAATTTTTAATTCTTAATGTTTATTTTCTAAATGTATTGTTAATTGATATAATTAATTTAATATATCATAAATAATTAAATGCACTAACATTAGTGGTAAAAATCATAAAGTAAAAATAGAAAATAAACCACTCGATATTTTAATACAGAGTAGTGAAAAAATAAAAGAAACAACAAAAACAGCTCCGAGAAAGAAAAACAACGGAGAGAAATCAAATGCAAAAATCTTCACTTGATGTAAAAGTAATATCACATATCCAACTGAAGTTACTCGCTCGAAAATCAAAATTGATGCACAAACCTCCTCTACGTAGATGAGGTTTGTTATTGGACATGGATGGTTTCGTTTTGACAAGGTGCTTCCATCAACCGAGTTCAGTTGAGCATCTACGGCGCAGCGTGGTGCTTTGGAAATACAGGCGAAAGGTGGCCGATGAGATGTGTTTCTCTTTCAAGCCATGGGGAGAGGAAGCTTTGGAGTATCTTACAATTTATCATTGATGTTTGCATTAAACTACACCGTTTCTCTTAAATGTAATTGGAAACGTCACGAGTATGTTTTTTGGCATCTAATAAAACCCTTCTCGTCTCCCACCATTTACAGTAGCTCAACATTGTCAACGTCCTTACTTGTACCATCCTTTAAGGCTACGAACAAGACTGTACTACTACTGCGCCTTTTTTCATTTCTCAGGTTGTTCTCTATCTCGTTTTCACAATTTTGCTCCTCTTTTTCCAAGAAAGTAGTTTAATGGCAGCCTCAAGAATGATGGAGGACTGATTTCTAAATTCCATCTTGTTTTTTTTTTTTTCTTTTGTGGTGGAGAAAATTGTCACGCCCCAAATGGGACCGCAACAGAACGAATAACGACCGACCAGAAAATCGAGTCAACTGTCCGACTCTAAATCTCATTCACTTAAAAAGAACACGCACAGAAAATTTATAAACTAATATAAAGTCAGGGTCCAAAATATAAATTAAACAGATCCGACAAGAGACACCAGATAATGTGGTGATATACGTCCAAACATGATAACAAAATACCAAACGATTTACAATTTTTCAAAAGGTCTCTAACCTTAAAAATTTAAAACGAAACCTAAAGAAAAATCTTGTTCCCTCGTTGATAACTAGAACTCATCTTGATTCAATCATGAAAAAAAATAGTCGTTTGGGGTGAATCGACTAAACTCAATAGGGGTAGAGTTTATTTCCAGCAGTTATAAAATATTATACATAAATTTAATAAAAATACAGTTATGCAATTTAAATAAATGATCGGTGAAATTGGAGCCTCTCATGGACTACGAGCACATTGGGCCATAGGCCAAAACATCGACATGAGGCAGTCGCACGCCATAATTACCCTGATCAGGTTTAGGGTTTCGCGCCCAAGGACACGGCTCTTCAGCTGTCTTATTACTTCTAGTTAAAATAATAGCATAAAAATAATAGGTCAAAACCCGATAATTCCAAGTCTCAATAATCAGTGGTTTAAAAGTCCAAACTCTTAATTTAGCAAGTTGGTTCCTAAGAAAATAGAAATTGAACTTTGGGTTAAAAAAAATCTCTTCATTAACTTCCTCTTACCATCCAATAGTACTATACATCAATGAATTTCTCCAACAGAACAGAACAAAGCATAGATTTATCAATTCAACCCAAAAGGAAAAGTTTCTTCTTTAATCTCGCTTCTACCAACAATACAGAACAGAGGGAACAAAACATAGGTTCTGGGTTTTTACCCCAAAATTTCAAAATTTCTAGCCCTTTAATCAAACCTCCAAAGCAGTGATTAATCTTGAGCCCTCCAAAATTTCCTCCTCTTTAAAGAGAACTAAAATCCTTTAATTAACAACATAACAACAATTAATTCAAAGACCCTTAACCAGCGAAGATTTTAATCAAACAAATTTTTGGAAACAATCCAACCGTCCTATTATCCAACTAAGAACTACAGGAAGAAAACAATAGAAACGAATGAGAAATCACTCACCAATTTCGAGCACTAGGGTCGAGCCTCCAATTCGTTTTACAAATGTTGAAGAGAAGAAAACAAGGAGTGTTTTGAAACAAAAATCGTTGGAATCGGAAGCCAAGTCGTCACCGGCCGTTTCCCTCTTTCTGTTCTGCGCACGGCGCTCTCAGCAGGGAAGAGAGTCTCTGCTGAAATGTTTTCATAAAAAGGGTTTTATGAAGATAAGCTTATAAGGTTGTACACGTGGTATTAACTAGGGAAGAATAAGAGAAAAAAAATAGAAATAAATTTTACCTATTTCTTCTCCTACTCCTCTGGCGTTTCACTCCTCATCTTAGATGGCGGATTCCACATTCTCCCTCACTTAATGAAATTTCGTCCTCGAAATTTGGATCAATTAAGTTCATATCACTAAATAGTTGGGGATACTTATTTCTCATCTCCGATTCAAGTTCCCAAGTACTTTCTCTTTCACTGTGATTCTTCCATTGCACTCTTACTAAGGGTAACTCCCGACGACGCAGTACATTGATATCTCGGCTTAAAATTTTCTCAGGCTCCTCTTCATAGGATACATCTTCTTGGATAGGTACTATGGTCCAGGATATAACATGTGATGGATCAGAAATATATTTCCTCAACATAGAAACATGGAAGACATTATGAACATAATTCAACTTTGGTGGTAAGTCCAAACGGTAGGCCACTGATCTGGGAGCTAATTTTCCTTTCACACCAAAACAACTTACACCACGACGAGGTCTTACTTTCAAAAATACGAAGTCCTCTACCTCAAACTCGACCTCCCTTCTCGAAAGATCAACATAACTTTTCTGGCGGCTTTGGACTGTTCTCAATCTTTCTTTAATTATTTGAACATTCTCAGTTGTCTCTCGAATCAAATTGGGTCCGAGAGTAACACGTTCCTCGGTCTCAATCTTTCTTTAATTATTTGAACATTCTCAGTTGTCTCTCGAATCAAATCGGGTCCGAGAGTAACACGTTCCTCGGTCTCAGCCCAACATAAAGGCGACCTATAAGGTCTTCCATATAAGGCTTCATAAGATGATATTCCAATACTAGTTTGGTAACTATTGTTATAAACAAACTCCACCAAAGACAAATGATTTATCCAACTATCTCCAAAATCCAGAACACATGATCTCAACATATCTTCAAGAATATGAATAGTACACTCCGACTGACCATCTGTTTCAGGGTGGTGTGCTGTACTCAAATTCAATTCGGTGCCCAAGGCTTTTTGGAGGGCTTTCCAAAACTTTGATGTGAACCTCGGATCTCTATCAGAAACAATACTCGAGGGAACACCATGTAGACGAACAATGTTTTCAACATACAACTTACTTAACTTAGTCAAAGAAAAGTCTATTTTGACGGGAACAAAATGAGCCGACTTTGTCAATCTATCAACAATCACTCACATAGCATCAAATTTTTGTACTGTTCTCGGCAATCCCGTTACAAAATTCATGGTAATCTTATCTCACTTCCACTCAGGAATAGGTAAGGGCTGCAAAACCCAGCTGGTCTCTAGTGCTCAGCCTTAACTTGTTGACAAATCAAACATCGGGAAACGTATTCTGCCACATCTCGTTTCATTCCAACCCACCAATATTGATGTTTCAAGTCATGGTACATCTTTGTGCTACCTGGGTGTATAGCAAATTTGGACTTGAGGGCTTCTGTTAAAACGACTTTTCTCAACTCTGGATCTTTCGACACCGCAACTCGCCTTTTGAATAACAAAAATCCATCGGGACTAACTTCCCAACCGTCAAACTGTTCACCAGACCGGATTTTCTCAAATCTTTCTTTCAATTCATCATCAAATTTCTGCATATCTTTAACACGTTGAAAAAGTGTGGGAGTAGCCATCAAATTAAATATTCGAACTGTTTGATTATCTT
Organism: Begonia masoniana; assembly: GCA_022432975.1. Lineage (NCBI taxonomy): Eukaryota > Viridiplantae > Streptophyta > Magnoliopsida > Cucurbitales > Begoniaceae > Begonia > Begonia masoniana. The sequence continues at coordinate 7,514,010 of CM039511.1, read as the reverse complement.
CTTGATAATGTAGTTCATAATCTTCTATTGTCATACACCTCTTCCAATCTTCTAACAAAATACTAGAAAGAGACCCTTGAGGGTAACGACTCAAGACATCAGCTACAATATTAGCCTTTCCAGGATGATACTCTAATTTAAAATCATAATCTCCATTATACTCCATCCATCGACACTGCCGGAGATTTAGATCACGCTGCGTAAATAGATATTTTGAACTCTTATGGTCAGAAAATATTTCAAATTTAGCTCCATACAAATAACTTCGCCAAATTTTTAAAGCAAAAATAATAGCAGCTAACTCCAAATCATGTGTAGGGTAATTTTGCTCATGCGTCCTTAACTGCCGAGATACATATGCTATTACTTTATCTTGCTGCATTAAAACACATCCCAATCCCAGGTACTGCTAAAACTAGCGCAGTAGTCATCCTCTTCTTAAGCTCTTCAAAGGCCATCTGAAATTTATCGTCCCAAACAAATTTTATATTCTTCCTGGTCAATTGGGTTAATAGCATAGTGATAGAAGAAAAATTTTGGACGAACCATCGATAATATCCAGCCAAACCCAAGAAACTTCGTACTTCAGTAACATTCTTGGGTGATTTTCACTCTAACACTGCTTCGACCTTAACGGGGTCTATTGAGATATCATTCTGAGAAACAACATGGCCTAAGAACTTTACTTCCGTCATCCAAAAGTCACATTTTTTTTTGTTTTGCAAATAGCTGGTGCTCACGCAACGTCTGTAGGACAATTCTTAGATGTTCCATATGCTCCTCACGAGACTTAGAATATATTAAAATGTCGTCTATGAACACTACCACAAACTGATCAAGATAAGGCCAAAGAACTTGATTTATTATATCGATAAAAGCTGCTGGTGCATTAGTCAGTCCAAACGGAAGCACCAAAAATTCATAATGTCCATATCGAGTGCAAAAGCTGTTTTGGGAATATCCTATTCACGAATTTTTAATTGGTGATAGCTAGATCTCAAGTCGATCTTGAGAAGTACTTTGATCCTCCGAGTTGGTCAAACAGATCATCAATTCTTGGTAGAGGATATTTATTCTTGATCGTCACGTGATGTAATTTACGATAATCTATGCACAACCGAAGCGAACCATCATGCTTCTTTGCGACCGGTCTATGAACACTACCACAAACTGATCAAGATAAGGCCAAAGAACTTGATTTATTATATCCATAAAAGCTGCTGGTGAATTAGTCAGTCCAAACGGAAGCACCAAAATTCATAATGTCCATATCGAGTGCAAAAAGCTGTTTTGGGAATATCCTATTCACGAATTTTTAATTGGTGATAGCTAGATCTCAAGTCGATCTTTGAGAAGTACTTTGATCCTCCGAGTTGGTCAAACAGATCATCAATTCTTGGTAGAGGATATTTATTCTTGATCGTCACGTGATTTAATTTACGATAATCTATGCACAACCGAAGCGAACCATCATGCTTCTTTGCGAATAAGACGGGGGATCCCCACGGCGAAACACTATTTCAAATAAATTTTGCAGTAAATCATTTAGTTGGGTTCTTAACTCCTTCAACTCATCAGGAGTCATGCGGTACGGAGCAGTTGAAATTGGAGCTGTATTGGGCACCAAGTCAATACATAACTCAATCTCCCGATCGGGTGGTAACCCAGGCAAATCCTCAAGAAAAACATCAGGGTAGTCACGAACCATCGATATATCAGAATCATGCCTGACCTTAACATGGTTGTCGGTAATAGTAAAAATATTTTCGTATAGCTCCAATCTCCTCCGACCATCCAAACAAGCTCGTAAAATAGAATTAACAGGGAATATACAGGCATTACATGGATGTATCAAAACTTTTCCATCCTCAAAGTAAGGGTTATAATTCTCCGGTGACAGTCAATTATAGCCTTATAAAAGTTTAACCAATCCATACCCAAAATCATATCAAATTGATCCATAGGCATAATTATCAAGTCAGCAGGTAACTCGTGTTCATTTATCATTATAGCCGCATAACGAACAATGTAATTCATTTCATATTTCTTATTCATAGGAATACTCAAAATAAGGGGATTATCAAGTTTTTCTATGGCTACGTGTAAGGCATGAACAGAAGATGTAGAAATAAATGAATGCGTTTCTCCAGTATCAAACAAGACATGCATCATAGTATTAAATAAGGAAATCATACTATCGATAACACCATGGCCAGATGAATCATGAAGTTTAGATCCCGCAACTGCATAAGCTTGGCCAGTCATCTTTTCCTTTCCTCTATTGCCACCTCTGAATCCACCCCTCGACGAACTAGGGTTAGCACTAGTCATATAATTCGGAGCCACAGCAGGAATGGTGTTTGAAGCAGAGCTCTGTTGATGCCCAGTAGACTTCTGAAAGTTGGTACCAGATGGCTGATATTGATGCTGATTACGCTGATCCTAACCAGAAAATCCCTTGTTATCTCCGAAACCAGACCTGATAATATTTGTCTCAGAAGGTGCTGAATTATTTTGAGATTTTTTATTAGTAGGACAATTCTTTGTTAAATGTCCTGGCTGTCCACAAAAGTGACAAATATATGATCCGGAACGCTCACTAGAATATGGTGTAGTACCAGAGGATCCACTAAAGTTATCTTGATTCAGACCTTCACGATTTTTCTCTTTCTTAAAGTCATTCTTGGTTATCTTGTCTCCCACAGACTAATCATCTTTCCCTTTCTCTTTGTAAACACCAAACTGTTCTTCCAAATCTGCCTCAACACGCTGAGCAGCAGCAACTACTTCAGAAAGGGTTTTGAATGCAAAGCCAGACAAATGGTGTCTGATCTTGGACCTCAAATTCATTCGAAACTTCACCTGCATATCCACTGGGTCCATATGATTAATATACTGAGAGAACTCCATGAATTTAGCCTAATACTTGACTATGGTAAGACTTTCCTGCTCCAATTTATGATTTGCCACAATCATCTTCTGGCGATGCTCAGCATTACAATAATTGTCTCTGAAAAGAGTTTCGAACTGTGTCCAGGTCATATCCTCTGTAGGATAGTCTAATTTCAGAGACCTCCACCAAACTTCGGTCATTTTCTCAAATTGATACGTTGCAAATCCAACCCAATAATCTGTTGGAGCTTTCAGAGCCGTCAGCTTCTTATGAATCACCCTTAACCAAGTTTCTGCAACTTGAGGGTCAGCATCGCCCACAAACACTAGTAAGTTCATCCACTCCCACTGCATATAGTAAGTCATGCGGCGGTCCTCTACGTTGTGATTGCCGCATCGTTGGGTTAAATTTTGCAATGCATCTCTGAGAGCTATTATTGGATCACTAGGCTGCGATTCAGTTGATTGCACAGTAGGTGCTGCAGGGGTACAATTCCTAGGGACTCTTCTTGGGGGCATTTTTGTAAATCTAAAAAAAATAATTTATTTCTGAGGTTAAAATACGTCTTTTTGTACAATAATAATTCTTGTATATAATCACATCATCTATCCTACAAGTGTCACTTTTCAAGATGGCAACCTGGCTCTGATACCATTTTTCTGTCACGCCCCAAATGGGACCACAACAGAACGAGGAATGATCGACCCGAAAATCGAGTCAACCGTCCAACTCTAAATCTCATTCACTTAAAAAGAACACACAGGGGAAAGTTTATAAACTAACATAAAGTCAGGGTACAAAATATAAATTAAACAGGTCCGACAAGAGACACCAGATAATATGATGATATACGTCCAAGCATGATAACAAAATACCAAACGACTTACAATTTTTCAAAAGGCCTCTAACCTTAAAAATTTAAAATGAAACTTAAAGAAAAATCTTGTTCTCTCGCTGATAACTAGAAATCCTCTTGATTCGATCCTGAAAAAAAAATAGTCGTTTGGGGTGAGTCGACTAAACTCAATAGGGGTAAAGTTTATTTCCAGCAGTCATAAAATATTATGCATAAATTTAATAAAAATGCAGTTATGCAATTTAAATAAATGTTCGGTGAAATTGGAGCCTCTCATGGACTCCGAGCACACTGGGTCATAGGCCAAAACATCGACATGAGGCAGTCGCACGCCATAATTACCCTGATCAGGTTTAAGGTTTCGCGCCCAAGGACACGGCTCTTCAGCTGTCCTATTACTTTTAGTTAAAACCACAAAAATTTTATCAATGATAAAATATGCAGTTGATAAATGTGTGAATGAAAATAATAGCATAAAATTAAATGAACATTTTATACTAGATAAATGAATTAAAAATAATACTTAACCGAAAATAAAATAAATCTCTACCTCGAGTGAACTTACAACAGGTCAAAACCCAATAATTTCAAGTCTCAATAATCAGTGGTTTAAAAGTCTAAACTCTTAATTTAGCAAGTTGGTTCCTAAGAAAATAGAAATTGAATTTTGGGTCTTCATTAACTTCCCCTTACCATCCAATAGTACTATACATCAATGAATTTCTCCAACAGAACATAACAAAGCATAGATTTATCAATTCAACCCAAAAGGAAAAGTTTCTTCTTTAATCTCGCTTCAACCAACAGTACAGAACAGAGGGAACGAAACATAGGTTCTGGGTTTTTACCCCAAAATTTCAGAATTTCTAGCCCTTTAATCAAATCTCCAAAGCAGTGATTAATCTTGAGTCCTCCAAAATTTCCTCCTCTTTAAAGAGAACTAAAATCCTTTAATTAACAACATAACAACAATTAACAAAGACCCTTAACCAGCGAAGATTTTAATCAAACAAATTTTTGGAAACAACCCAACCGTCCAATTATCTAACTGAGAACTACAGGAAGAAAACAATAGAAACGAAGGGGAAATCACTCACCAATTTTCGAGCACTAGGGTCGAGCCTCCAATTCGTTTTACAAAGGTTGAAGAGAAGAAGACAATGAGTGTTTTGAAACAAAAATCGTTGGAATCGGAAGCCAAGTCGTCACCAACTGTTTCCCTCTCTCTGTTTTGCGCACGGCGCTCTCAGCAGGGAAGAGAGTTTCTGCTAAAATGTTTTCATAAAAAGGGTTTTATGAAGGTAAGCTTATAAGGTTGTACACGTGGCATTAACTATGGAAGAATAAAAGAAAAAAAATAGAAATAAATTTTACCTATTTCTTCTCCTACTCCTCTGGTGTTTCACTCCCCATCTTAGATGGCAGATTCCACAAAAATACCATTTAAAAAGTATCCTAATTAATGGCGATGTTGCTGAGGAAAATGTGGGAATCGGTGTCCTGCCGTTCGAATACGAATTCCACGATGTCATCATCCGATAGTCGGCCCTCGGCAGAGTCGTCTTTAGGAGAATTCGTTCGTGTTCCTACCGATGTTGTAATGAAGATACTGCACTTGATTGGGCCAAAGGATGCGGCCAAAATGAGTTTGCTATCCACCTCTTGGAAGTCTCTAGTTTCCGATGATTCAATGCATGTGACTTTTGCTTTTGATCCATGAAAAATATTTTACATGTTGATTAAATTTCTTTCCAAGATGCAGGTCAAACCATCATTGCACCCAGTAGTTGTATCAATACCGATCTATCATTCTGATGGTTCGCATCCATAAACATTTTGTGCAATACGACATTGGTTACATTTGTTGCATTGTCTTAACTTGATCTTGTATATTTAATGATACGACCATGTACTGTGCTATTGGTCATAAATGTGAGATCCAGACTTTATCTGTTCTGTTTTCATGTGTAGCTTACTTAGATAATTACATATTGTTTTATGAATTTTCGTATTTTCAGATTATTTTTACAGAAATGCTTATTTATATTGACGCAAGTGAGAATATGTACTTATAGCTACTTTGATTAATTTTTCATTTCTTATTCAAATCATTTGGTAATACTTGTTGTCCATCATATTTTTGCTGAACCAAACCTACTCATGAACTTCATATTGAGAACAGATAAAGGGGCTAAATTATGGCGTATATTGTAAAGTTTAGTTTGACATGTGGAAATGTTTTACTATCTGACCACTTGCATTGATTTCCAAACAGTTACTTATAAGCTTCACTCTTTGGTGGCTTTCCCACTTGAGAATTTTTGTTTCTAGTTCCTTAGATACTGAATCAGCTGTAGCATCTAGGAGGCAGCTCAAAGAAGCCATTCACACTGCTTTTTGACATGAATGTTCACGCTGTTTGTGTTGTTAATCAGGTATACAGTCTTGGGTTAGACCGTTCTCGTTGTCTTCTACTACCTGATGAAAATTGAAAACGCTGTTTCTTGAAATATAGGCAGTTTTAGCCCTATATGCTGCAAGAAGAACATCGGAAATTGTAATTAATATTGGATTCCAAGTTACATCTGTTGTTCCTAGTAAGTTGTTATATCTTTTTTATAACTTTCAAATTGAGAGTTACTTTGTAGCTTATAAATTGATTAACTCAAAAGAGGTGACACTTACACTAGAAGTTGTTCATAATGATGTGCCATTTGAATATTGTGTTAGGAAAAATTATTTTATATACGTGTCTGACTTACTTTTCCCGTATGAGTTATTTAAAAATAAATATTAAAGGTTAGTACGTGACAAATAATTGGCTATGACCATCTTCTTTTCATATTACCTATTTGTAGAGTTCATAGCTTACATCCATTTCAAAAAAGAACATATATATATATTATATTTATTGTTCTGGTCTCAGTTTTTCATGCACAAGGTTGGGGTTGAAGTTGTGGGTCTGGGAGCACTAAAAATTACTGGATTTCTTAGGGAGCTGATGCAACAAAACAATATATACTTTGAATCAATGTACACAGTTCGTGCACTTAAAGAGGTAATTCTCTGATGATTGTCTTTCATGCCGAGTGTTACCTTGTTTTATAAAGTCTCTATGTTCTTTGTTTAAGATGTTGAAATTATAGCTTAATTCTATTAATATATTTAGTTCATGTATGTTTTTAATAAGGTTCATGGTTTAAGTCAATGTATTTGTGAAAGTGTATCTAGGAAGTTGTAATAGATACATTAATGCATGTATTGCATTAATGAGGAGGTTCATGTATTGCCCTCAAATATGTACCAAATAGTCCTATAAATAGGATCTATGTCTAAGCCATTTGAATCAAGTCATTTACAAGAAGTCATTTCTATAATCTAGTTTGCTCTCTCTAGTTGTATTTCTCTTCCTCCTACTTCCTTTCTCTTAAAATCCCTCTTCCTCATTCCAACAAATTGGTATCAGAGCTCGGATTTTCGATCTTGTAGAAATGTCGAATTCTACATTTCCTTTCCATTTCCCTCAACTTACAAAAGATAATTACGAGAATTGGTGCATTCGTATGAAAGCTTTGCTTGGATCGCAAGACGTATGGGAGATTGTTGATAGAGGCTTCGAGGAGCCTCGTGATGATTCCGCCATGACGCCTAATCAAAGGGAGACGCTACAAAGAATGCGTAAGAGAGACCAACAAGCTCTCACCCTTATTCATCAATGTCTAGATGAAGTTACATTTGAGAGAGTTTCAAATGCAACCACCGCCAAGCAAGCATGGGAGATTCTACAAAATTCTTGTCAAGGAGTTGATAAGGTTAAAAAGGTACGTCTTCAAATCTTACGAGGAGAATTTGAAGTGTTACGAATGCAGGAATCTGAGTCCATAGCAGATTTTTTTTCGAGGGTTTTGGCGATCGTAAACCAAATGAAGAGATATGGAGAAAGAATAGAAGATGTTCGCATCAATGAAAAGATTCTTCGCTCGTTGTATTCAAAGTTTGATTACGTGGTTGTAGCTATCGAGGAGTCCAAGGATTTAGCTACCATAACGGTTGACCAACTCATGGGTTCTTTACAAGCTCATGAAGAGAGAATCAACAAGAAGAAAGAGGAGCCAATCGAGCAAGTTTTGGCTACCAAACTCTCCGTGAATGAAAAGGAGAATGAACGTGGGAGAAGTCAACGAGGAAGAGGACAAGGACGGGGACGTGGACGAGGTAGAGGAAGAGGTCGAGGATGGCAAAATTTTGACAATAGAGAGAAGAGTCAAGAGAACAATAGAGGAAGCAACTCAAAGAGAAATGATAAATCAAGTGTTCAATGCTACAATTGCCAAAAGCACGGACATTTTGCTCGCGATTGTTGGAGTCCCAAAAATATCAAAGAAACAGCGAATTATGCTCAAAACGAAGAGGTAGAAGAAAATTTGTTTCTTGCTTACAAAGAGGGAGAAGGAAGCAAGAGCAATGTGTGGTATCTTGACAATGCTGCAAGCAATCACATGTGTGGTGACAAAAGCAAATTCAAAGAGATCGACAACTCAGTGACTGGATTAGTCACATTTGGAGATGACTCCAAAGTTCAAATTGAAGGCAAAGGTACGATTATAATTCGTATGAAGAATGGTGATCATAAACTCATTAACAATGTCTACTATGTTCCAAGTATGAAGAGCAACATATTGAGTTTAGGGCAACTCTTGGAGAAAAACTATGAAGTTCACATGAAGGATTGTACTCTCCTACTTCAAGATGATAGAAGAAATGTGATCGCGAAGGTACCAATGACAAAAAAATAGAATGTTCATGCTAGATATTCAAGCCGATGTTGCTCGATGTTTGAAGACTTGTACAAAAGACATCTCATGGCTTTGGCATTTGAGACTTGGCCATCTTAACTTTGGTGGTTTGAAGTTATTGGGCCAGAAAAGGATGTTGACGGGTTTGCCGTCTATAGATCAACCAGCCCAGTTATGTGAAGGGTGTCTTGCTGGGAAACAATTTCGAAAGAGTTTTCCTAAGGAGTCGACATCAAGAGCAAGTAAACCACTTCAACTTATTCATGCAGATGTATGCGGACCGATTAAGCCTTTGTCATTCGGTAAAAATCGATATTTTCTTCTCTTCATTGATGATTTTAGCAGAAAAACTTGGGTTTATTTTTTGAAGGAGAGAAATCTCAAGTTTTTGAAGTGTTTAAAAAATTCAAAGCGTATGTGGAAAGACAAAGTGGACGTTCCATCAAAGCTTTGAGATCTGATAATGGAGGTGAGTTTACTTCTAATGAGTTTAAAGAGTTTTGTGAAGCACAGGGCATCCGAAGATTCCTTACCGTTCCAAGGTCTCCTCAGCAAAACGGTGTTGTTGAAAGGAAGAATCGAACCATTCTCAACATGGCACGAAGTATGCTAAAAACTAAAATGATGCCGAAAGAATTCTGGGCAGAAGCTGTTAATTGTGCTGTTTACCTATCAAATAGGTGTCCGACAAGAAGCTTGTGGAACAAAACACCTCAAGAAGCATGGAGTGGAAGAAAACCAAGTGCTTCTCATTTAAGAGTGTTTGGTAGCATTGGCTATGTACATGTCCCAGATCAACAAAGATCAAAGCTTGATGATAAAAGTAAGAAGTACATTTTTGTCGGTTATGATCAATACTCCAAAGGCTACAAGCTTTATGATCCAATTATTGGGAAGAAATTTGTTAGTAGAGATGTGGAGTTTAATGAAGAAGATTTTTGGAATTGGAATGACGAAGACAAGAAAAGGTACGAATTCTTTCCTTTATTTGATGAGGAACAGAGAAACGAAGTTCAAGAGCCCATTACACCTCCAAGATTACCAACAATATTAAATACACCTTCATCTTCTTCAAGTGGAAGCTCAAGTGAAAGAGAGCCTCGTATGAGAAGTCTTGAAGATCTTTATGAGGTAACACAAAATTTAAGTGAAGATCTAACTCTCTTTTGTCACTTTGTTGATTGTGAGCCCATAGTATTTGAAGAAGCTGTGAAAGATGAAAATTGGAGGATTGCCATGGATGACGAGATTGCCTCAATTGAAAAGAACAAGACATGGGAGTTAGCAACCATTCCGAAAGGTCAAAAGCCTATTGGTGTTAAGTGGATCTTCAAAGAAAAGAAGAATGCAAAAGGAAAAGTGGAGAAATACAAAGCCAGGTTAGTGGCGAAAGGATATAGTCAACGACCGGGTATTGACTATGGAGAAGTATTTGCTCCTGTTGCCAGGTTAGAAACTATTCGATTGGTTATCTCTCTAGCTGCACAAAATAGATGGAAGATTCATCAAATGGATGTCAAATCAGCATTCTTGAATGGAGTTCTTGAAGAGGATGTTTATGTCGAACAACCTCAAGGATACATTGTAAAGGGTAACGAAGATAAGGTATTGAAGTTGAAGAAAGCACTTTATGGCCTGAAGCAAGCTCCAAGAGCTTGGAATAGTCGAATCGATAAGTACTTCCTCGAGAATGGGTTTATCAAATGCCCATATGAACACTCTCTCTATGCTAAGGTGCGTGAAAATGGAGATGTCTTATTTGTTTGCTTGTATGTTGATGATTTGATTTTTACGGGGACAAATCCAACTATGTATGAAGAATTCAAGCAAGCAATGACCAAGGAGTTCGAGATGACAGATATTGGTCTAATGTCCTATTATCTTGGCATAGAGATCGATCAAAGAGATGATGGAATTTTTGCATCACAAGAAAGTTATGGAAGAGAAATTCTAAAGAAATTCAAGATGGAGAATTGTCGGCCTGTGAGTACTCCTGTGGCATGTGGAGTAAAATTATCGAAAAATGAGGAAGAAGAGAAAGTTGACTCTACAACTTTCAAAAGCCTGGTTGGAAGTTTGAGGTATTTAACTTGCACAAGACCAGATATTCTTTTTGGAGTTGGACTGGTCAGTCGATTTATGGAGTCACCAACTGTGACACATTTTCAGGCAGCTAAGCGGATTCTTCGTTATATCAAAGGTTTTGTTTTCTACATGGGTACTACTGCTTTTACATGGAGTTCGAAGAAACAACAAATTGTGACTCTATCCACCTGTGAAGCTGAATATGTTGCAGCTACTTCTTGTGTATGCCATGCTATATGGCTGAGAAGATTGTTGAAAGAACTACAAATGCCACAAGAAGAACCTACAGAAATTTTTGTTGACAACAAGTCAGCTATTGCATTGGCAAAGAATCCTGTGTTTCATGATAAGAGCAAGCATATAGATACGAGGTATCATTTTCTCCGTGAATGCATTACGAAGTCTGAAGTGCAAGTGAAGTATGTGAAGTCCAATGATCAAGTTGCAGATATTTTCACGAAGCCTCTCAAATATGACACTTTCAGCAAGCTAAGGATGATGCTCGGAGTTATAAGGAATTAAGCTTAAAGGAGGATGTTGAAATTATAGCTTAATTCTATTAATATATTTAGTTCATGTATGTTTTTAATAAGGTTCATGGTTTAAGTCAATGTATTTGTGAAAGTGTATCTAGGAAGTTGTAATAGATACATTAATGCATGTATTGCATTAATGAGGAGGTTCATGTATTGCTCTCAAATATGTACCAAATAGTCCTATAAATAGGATCTATGTCTAAGCCATTTGAATCAAGTCATTTACAAGAAGTCATTTCTATAATCTAGTTTGCTCTCTCTAGTTGTATTTCTCTTCCTCCTACTTCCTTTCTCTTAAAATCCCTCTTCCTCATTCCAACATAAGATAATTAGTTTACCATGCAGAGAATTCATGAGTACAATTTATGTCATTGCTATTGTGATACATTATCCATGTGCTCACTACCATCCACAGAATTCACATTTCAAAGAATTTAGTATTCAAACTCAACTTGGATGTTAAATTGTGTCAAATGATTCATGAGAGTGAATTGTTTTTTTTCTTATTTAATGAAGTGAATAATTTTTTTTTTTCAGTCTGATCATGGTGAACTCATACCAATGTCAGTCGTATGATACCCTCCTACTTTTGGCAATTCCACAAACAATATTCCATCGTTGCATGTGAGTTTTTCTTCATCTGTTTCTTGTGTTTTAACGGTCCCCCTTTTTTTTCTTCTTTTTTTTCGCTCTTTCATCTTATGGGAGCGAGAATGTTTCCCTTAGTAAGCCAATATCAATCGTCGATTTATATGGATTCATAGCATTTTCTGCTTCTTTTCGGGATCAAAATTCATTAAAAAAAACACTCTCTGACAAATGGCTCATTACTCATTATTGGCAAGTGGTCAGGGTTGAAAGGCACTGAACTTTCCTTCTGAAGTTTAGTGCGTTTAACATGTAATACAGAACCTTTGTTATGTTGCTGTTGATTATGAAGCTGACTTATTGAAAGATACACAAAGATCATATGAAGCTGCCGGAGAAGGTTGGTTCACTCTGTCAAAAGAGCGATTTCAAGCTGGAGAGATTCTTTTCCAGCCACGAATGGCAGGACTGTATGTGCTGTGGCACTCTAGTGAAAATTACCATGGACCTTTCTTTTTAGATGTATAACCTATCTTCTTTCTTCTCAAGCAAACACCCATGAACGATGGAGCTCTTATCTTGACTTTAGAGCTAGCACATAATTAATGTTAAAGAGGTAAAAAGAGGAGAGTGAGACATGCCCATCAAACAGCAAAAGAAAACTAAAACAGCGAACGAACTATGATTTTTCAGAAAGAGACAAATATCCTCAAAAGAATTAAGCTCAACTTGTTGAAGATTAGAAAATGGTATTCTTCAATTTAAGTTTTCTCAGAATTACTTTTCTGATGATGACTGTTAATAAAACAGCCGTGTGATGGGCTTGCACCAAGCTGTAGCTCTCTGTATAGACCGTTGTTATGAAACTGAATTAGCAGGCGATGATTCTTGGTTCAAGACGGTAGTTTTATCCGGTGGAAGTGCTTGCTTGCCCGGTCTTGCAGGTGAGGATTTTGATCTGTCCTCTTTTCGCTATATGCAACAGAAGTAGTATCCCATAATAAAAGCTTAAGTTTATACTTCCGTATTAAATAATACTCAATTGTAAGAAGCTATTGAGAGGTTACAGAAGGAACTTGGCGAACTTCTTCCTCCAGCTGTTAGCAAGGATGTAAGAGTCATTCCTCCTCCATACTGTGCAGAATCTGCATGGTTTGGTGGGAAACTCATAAGCCATGTGAGTAATGTAACTACCTAGTAACCAAAAGGGAATTATATATCAAGAGTCAATAAATATTTTGAACTAACTTTTTTCTTGACTGTTCAAAGAGATTTATTTCCACAATTTTGTTCCCTTTTATTCGGGTGTTAACGCAGCTATGTCTTTCCTGGTTCCTGGTGTACAACGAAAAAGCAATTTCGGCAGCAACCACGACAAAACATGGTATGGTGACTACGAAATCGAGCAACCTAACAAGGCAATGGAAGGTAGGACTAGTTTCAATTGATCTACAACTTCGTCTTAGGTGAAATAATCGACACATTATGAATTGCTGTTCTTGATAAAGAAGGAAGACTCATAAATAAGGGAACATATTAATTTTTAGGGTAAATTCTATTCCAAACCCTGGGCTATAGGGTTTATGTAAAAAATTCTAAAGGGTAAATTCCAAAAAACACACTGAAGTATGGGTATTTCCTGAAAAAACCTTCCAACTAAAATTCGCCGCAGTCAAAACTTCAAAGTTTTAAAAACTAACAAAAACACCCCTGGCGGCCCCCCGCATACCCCTGCATGCCCCCTGAATTCACATTCGGGGGGCCGAATCATTTTCGCGGCCCCCCGCATGAATAGTCGCCTCTCACGTGCGGCGCACGTGAAACAATTCAGGGGGCCGAACCAAAATGTCGGGGCGCCGCACTCCACGGCGCACGTGCGATGCACATGAAAAATAGCGAATTTAAGTCAGGGGGCCGCATTGTTAACGCGGGGCCCCGTTTGTTCATGTTCTACCTGCGGGGGGCCGAAGGTTGAATGCGGGGCCCCGAATGTGCCCTAATTACGAAAACGGGGCCCCAAATATTTACTTCGGGGGGCCGAATCGTCGTTCATATTTAAAAAATCGGCCCCCGGTGCACCCCCCGCACTCTGAAACCGAGAGGAGAAGGGGCGAAAATTTCGATTTTTTTCCGAAAATCCTTCGAAAGTGAGTTTTCGTTGCCGGAAATCACAATAATCGGGCAACTAATCGTCGAGAACCCCAAAAATACCAAAACCCTATCGCCGGCGAAACCCTATCGCCAAACCCGAGCCTTGCCTCCAAAATTCGAGCGTTTTAATCTCTGAAAATCCACAACCGACCTGTCTCAAAGCCAAAAATTGTCAAACTCTAGCTGTTATTGCCGAAAATAGTGAAACCCGAGCAGTGCTTCACAAATCCGAGCAAATTTGGCCAAAAATTCGAGGCTTAAATGGGTCCAAAAATATCGTTCAAACGCCCTCGTGCCTCCTCATCAGCAGCTGGCCCAACTTCGTCACAAGGGCGTCCGGCCGAAGCGCCCCAACCACCGCCAAGTTGTTTCTCGATCGATTTTCAAAACGAGGAATGTAAAAAGAGGTTTGATCGAGATATATCTTTCCGGCCGATGATTTATGAGAAGACTGTCAACTTCGTTGGATGGGAGTCTTTGAAGATCAAAGAAATGTTTGACAGCATTGGATTGCAAGGGCTGTATCACATGAGTGGAGAGACTTGTGATCGCATTGTTCGCTTATTTTATGCGAACTTGACCAATACCGGGCGGCAGGGGTGCATGAAGTCATATGTCTGTGGTAAGGAGATCGTGTTTTATGCCAAACATGTGAACGAGCTGCTCGGATTTACGTCTGAGAGAGCTGCACAGTACTATTCTGTTTCTCGAGAGTGTGATTTCGCCAGAACACCCGAGGGATTGGAATTTCTTCGACAGATTCACTGCGATGCAAATATTGAAAAATTCACCAAGCCGAGATCGAAGGAATTGAATGCTAAAGCTCGAGTTGTTCATAACCTTATCAGTCATTCACTGCTGCCGAGGGATGGCCATAGAGATCTAGTCAACTAGATGGATCTCTATGTTATGGAGAAAATGTACAGCAACACTTTATTGGACCCCGGGTTCATGATATTGGGGCACATGCACGAGATCGCCCGAACACGCAACAAAAATCTGCCGTATGGTACTTTGATTTGGCGACTCGTGCAGAGGTCACAGGTCGAGCTCCCAGCGGGAGAGCAGTTGAGAGCTCCCCGAGTTTTAGATGTATTTGACAGGCTTCATCTATCTAGGATGGGTCTAGTCGAGATCTGCGGGCTTTGGATGCTTAAGGGGGAGCTCGGGGACGCTCCAGTTGACGACGCTCCAGTTGACGACGCTCCAACTGAGGGCGCTCCAACCGAGGATGCTCCGATGGAGGATGACACCCCCACCACTGCGACGGCACCGCCAGTTGCCCCTGAGGGTGGCAGGATGTGGGAAACGATGCATCAGATGCTTCTGGAGGAGCGTAAGGAGCGGCAGCATATGCAGCAGAGGATTGAGTTTCTCATCAGCAGTGTCGAGGAGCTGACCCGGGTCCAGAAGAAGGTGGTTGAGTCACATGACTATTTCAGTGAGTCCATTAGAGAGGTCACTGATAAGCTGGGGGATTTGATGACCAGCAGAGACCACAACGACGATGGCGATGATATACCACCGGAGTAGTTTATTTTATATTTTGTATTTCATTTTATGTATTTTTATTTAAGTTTGATGTACATTATTGGTTATATTTGCATTGATGTACATTTACTGGAAATGCTTGGGTATATATATGTTATTTAAATTTGCAGGAACTATTTGAAGATAGAGATGGAGAGTCATAAAACAAACAAAACTCTGTCCAATTTTTCACTTTTTTAAATTAATTAATTAATTTTAATGAAATCGTTAATTTCAAATTATTAATACATCTAAAATATATTTTAGTAAATAAATTAATAAAGTAATGTATCTGAAATAATTTATAATAAATGAATTCCAAATTATCTGTAATAATTTGTAGTAAATTGTAATAAATTAATTTTAATGAAATCGTTAATTTCAAATTATTAATCAATTGTAATAATTTGTAAATAAATTAATTTTAATGAAATCGTCAATTGTAATACTTAATAAATAAATGAATTCTAAATTAAATTTAATAATCTGTAATAATCTGTAATAAATTAATTTTATTGAAATCGTTATTGTATTTAAATTATTAATCAATTGTTTTATTCAAATTACTTATTGTATTTAAATGATTAGTTAAATAAATAATTTATTAATTACTTTAGTAATTCCAATTAATTAAGTAATTAATGTATTGAAATAAAATTAGGAATTTCAATTAATTAATGTACAAAGCTTTTTCTGTCGTAAGTGGAATAAGCGTTGAAAAAACTTCAGGCAGTAGTGGTGGGAGTGATGTGAAACAACCTTCTCAATCTGTTGTCGTTATTGCTTCTAAGGATAGTTGTCTGAGCGAATCATTTTCTCGTGGAAGTTATATTTTTTCACCAAGTTTGACAAAGAAACGAGATAGAAATAGTTTTAAATCTTTTTGTACCATGGGGCTAGTAATCATTTTCTCGTGGAAGTTTCGGAAAAAGATATCCATCATTCAGACAAATTACTTATTGTATTTAATTGATTAGTTAAGTAAATAATTTATTAATTACTTTATTAATTCCAATTAATTAAATAATTAATGTATTGAAATAAAGTTATGAATTTAAACTACTTAAAACAATTATAATGTGAAAAAAAAATTATATTACATTAACGTAGATGAGATACAACACAAATTACAACAGTTAATTTCTTCTGCTCCTGCCTCGGCCGCGCGTCGTAGATTCTTGAAATAGCATGAAAATTATATTATGTGACAGCCCGAAACCGGACCCGATCGGGATCCGATAACCGAGCTGTCACACCGGGACAGTTAACAGAAATCGGGGACAACTTTTTTTTTTTTCGACCCGAGACCCGAGCCCGAGCCGCCACGAGACTAGACATATCATTCACTGGGACTTTACGTTTTTTTTTTTTGACTTTTTAAAAACTCATGGACATTTAAAATGGATGACATAAAATAAAATAAAATAAAATAAAAGTAAAATAAATAAACATGAACTGGAAATCATACAGTGGAAGACTTACAGTGGATGACAAGGGCGGATGACTGGGGCGGATGACTGGGAGTGGATGACTGGGGCGGATGACTGGGAGTGGATGACTGGGGCGGATGACTGGGGAGGATGACTGGGGCGGATGACTGGAGCGGATGACTGGGGCGGATGACTGGGAGTGGATGGCTGGGGGCGGATGACTGGGGCGGATGGCTGGGGCGGATGACTGGGAGTGAATGACTGGGGCGGATGACTGGGGCGGATGACAACATTTAACAGGATGACATATAAACAGAAGACATAACAACATAAGGCATAAAACTTCAAAATTCACTAAAAACCCGATTCAAAACATAGTTTTAAAACAACATACTTGACAACATGACAGAGATTCGAGAAAACAAACTTCATGGATAGCTCTAAAACTCGAGACAATCCATGCACACCCTAAAAGGAAAAGGTTCCAAACAGTTCCAGAATATTTCAAAATACACAATCAACTGAGACAGAGGTTTTAAAAATAAACATAAACACAATACCTATGCATTGTTTTAAAATCTCAGAAGCAGTACGTAACTTGACATGGATTTCCAGATTTCACCTAACAGGGGTTTCAAAACATAAACACAATTTTATACATCGTTTTAAGATTTCAAAAACTGTACAGGACTGGACATAACTTTCAAAAATACATTTTTTTTTTTCACAGGATTAACTTTTGTCTGACTGCAGCAACCAATCCCCGTGAGCTCATCCCGCCAACTACATCAACTCCTCATCTTGAGGCGCAATGTCCTCATCTGGAGGATCCATACCTACAATAGGGAGTTCAACTATGAGCCTAGAGCTCAGTAAGAACATACGATGCAAAGTGATGTACGTGCTATGCATGAATATTTTCAAATACATGAACATTACATTACATTTCACTGGACAGGAAGGTATAAGTGGGAAGAGGAGCTGGCGCAACAGGAGTACATGCCACAACAGGACATAACAGGAGTACATGACAGGATGCCAGTCCTCATCCACACTTAACCATACATTTCATTACAGGTTTTATCTTACTTAACTTCAAACCGTGTGCAGAAAATATTTTCATGACTTTCAGAGAAAAACATGTATGCATGAACATTCATAGACAGGCGACAGAATAATAAGCAGAATATAAAACAGAACACACTTAACCTAAAACATAACCTATGGTTTAACTACCCAACAGAAATTCCAACAACATAAAAACCTAGTACCTCCTCATTGTAGGGCCTTAAGGGCCAAACCTATAAGTATGAACTTACCTGTGGTCCGAAATACAGCAAGCTTGAACGCACGAACACTGTGGTTCACGAACCTATAGTATGCATAAACGGACATTAACCCTAAACATCACGAAACTAGCAAATAAATAAACTAAGAATCGTTTTCTATCTAAGATGATTACCTTAGACCGAAAAGCAGGAGGAAAATCAGAGAAGGAAGAAACTCATTGCGTTGGTTTTCTTCAACCGAAAGAGAGAAGCAGAGAAGGAAAATGAGAGAGAGCAGAGAGGGAAATGAGGGAGAGCAGAGAGGAAAATGTCTCACGTAGGAGGAAGAGAAGGAAATGAAATACATGGCTTGTCTTCTTCCACAAGTTTGCCAAGTGTCAATCATCCATTTGATTTCTCCCACCAACCTTAATTTCTTCCTAATTTGCCCTTTCATTGGTTTTTAACTAAAACATTATTTAGTTTAATCGATTCGGTCTCACGAATCACCCTCGTCCGATTAAACACATCGACAATTTTATTAAAAACAATCATTGCATTAATATCGGAGAAATTCCACTTACATATTCGGGGAATTATTACATGGTCAAAAATGCCGGGTGTTACATATTATATTAAAAAAAATGACAACGTATTTATGAGCGAACTGTTTAGAACGTACTTGTGTCTCATTATTTATGTTGTAACCCATAAACGTGTCTTGGGAAGTAGCAGTGCCTGAAGTAGATCCTCGGTTAGGACAGGTGCGACTATTGTGCCCATACTGCCGACAGATACCACACGCCATCCTTGAGTTCCGCCTACTAGCTCTCGAACTTGACGGCTCATCGGCATCTCGCACTCTGGTCTTCTTGGGTCTATCAGGTTGGCGATATCTTCTTGGCGGGACTAGTTCCACCATACCTGGCACATCCGGCCACATTAATTGGTCGTTCATGGGTTGAATAAAATTAGCGTACATCTGCAGCAATGTTGTCCGGTGATAGCATGGATGCACGTAACTTTCTGGCTCCATTCTCATGAAAAATATGCATGAAATGGCATGGGCACACGGGATCCCAGTAAGCATCCACCGGGTGTAGGAGCACTCCCACGTATTCAAGTCGACAATGAATTGTTCGTTGTCGTTGCTCACTTGAAATCGTGAACCTGCCCCGAGCGTAGGGGACCAATTTGCAGCTGCATCTGCGAGCTTCTTAATCTTTTTATATATTTGCGGACACAGGAGAGTTGTCAATCCCGCCATCTTCTCAAATTTTTTAACGATCCGAGTCATCATGTACGTTCGGATATTCTCAAACATGGTGATGATTGGTTTGTCTCTGTCAGTCAATATAAGTGCATTAAATGACTCACACAAATTGTTTAAGCCAATATCGCACTTGGGAATCGGAGAGAAGGCATGACTAGCCCAATATCTAGGCTATTCTCCTTGAAGCCATTCGTGGGCAGCGGTGCTGGGCCTTTGTAATTTCCTCATTTCTAAATTGAAATGAGCTCTTGTGGGTGCCCTAGCTGCCTTCCACATCGCTTCTCTATATGCTTTGCCCCGAAACAGCCCTTTAAAGTTATTGTACATGTGCCGCAGGCAGAAGCGGTGTTCAGCTTCACTAAATTCCTCATCCACGGCATTCCTCAAGCCCTGATATTAAAACAAAGTTAGTTAGTTACACACCTTAATTACACCACAACTAATTTAATTAAACAACATACCTTTTGTCGATCCGAAACGATCATCCAGCCGGCTTCATCTCCAGTGTACATGTCCGCCTTCAAAAGTCTCAAAAACCACGTCCATGTTTCCTCGGTCTCTTTTTCGACGTTGGCAACAGCGACGGGATATATTCCATCATTGGCGTCAATACTAACGGCTGTCAGTAATTGTCCAGGACAGGAGCCCTTCAAGTGACAGCCATCCAAACAGATCACTCGGCGACCAAACTGTAACAAACCCGCCTTGCAAGCGGCCAAACACATTTACACTCTTTGGCACACAAATGTGTCCCCCGCATCGTAAATATGCACTTCGAAAGTGCTCCCCGGATTTGTTCTATGTATTTCGGCTTTGTACGACCATATTAATTTGTACTGTTCATCAGCCTTGTCTTTGTTAAGTGTCAGAGCAATGCTCCTCGCTCTTCTAGCAAGACTAGGTGTGATATGACATCTGTGGTCCACCCTCATTGTTTCTACAATGGAAGATATGTCCCACCTAGGGTGACTTTTGAACCTCGCTAGGTAATTGTTTGCCACCCATTTTGCACTAACGTTTCTATTCTCAACTATTATGGCACAACTGTGAGTACCGACTAACGTTTTTATTTGAAAGGTTTGCTCAGCTTGCTTTTGCGAGGCATGCAAAAGCCACTCACACCCTTCTGAACACTTAGCCCTCAATCGGCTACTATCACTTTTAACGAATCTTATCCCTAATCCGTGTTTTATAGAATAATCTTTTATTTCATCTTTCAGCTCTTTTAAAGTTGCATATTCTCTAGTAACAAAAAATTCCATATGAATTTCTTCTCTTACCTGAACGCTTTCTACGTCATCATCTTCCGACATAACCGGTGTTCGCAGCTGATCGTCTAGAGTTCTGGATGTCGAACACACCGGTATTTGTTCATTTTCATCCGAGCCATCATCACCATGTGGAGGATCATCGTCCGGATACAAATTCATTCCGGCTTCACTATCTACTTCCTCGTCTAATTCAAACCATCGATCGGGATCAGAATCCATCGTCCTTGCTAAAACAGAGAAAATTAGACTGCATAAAGAAAATTTTCTTGAGAAAGTTCATTGCTTTCTTCGAAGGGAGGCCGAGTTCCTTAAATAATAAAGGAATTCGGCCCCCCGCCATCTCGACGCGGCCCCCCGCGTCGTGTCAAATAATACATGCGAGGGGCCGCGCATCTTATGCGGCCCCCCGCATGTCTATACACAGATCATTTACTGATCTGTGGCTTGACATTCGGGGGGCCGCGCATCTTATGCGGCCCCCCGCATGTCTATACACAGATCATTTACTGATCTGTGGCTTGACATTCGGGGGGCCGCGAATCCGATCCGGCCCCCCGAATGTCCATCACAGATCAATAATTGATCTGGGGATGGACGTTCGGGGGGCCGCGAATCCGATCCGGCCCCCCGAATGTCCATCCAGAGATCAATTATTGATCTGTGGATGGACATTCGGGGGGCCGAATCGGATTCGCGGCCCCCCGAACGTCCATCAAAACGGGGGGCCGTGCCAGATGTAAGGCCCCCCGAAATGTTCTCACGTGCAGCGCACGTGAGCAAGGGCCAGAGGCCCCCGTATCTTCCCCCCGTGGAGTGCGGCGCCCCGACATTTTGGTTCGGCCCCCCGAATCATTTCGCGTGCGCTGCACGTGAGAGGCGACTATTCATGCGGGGGGCCGCAAAAATGATTCGGCCCCCTGAATGTGAATTCGGGGGGCATGCGGGGGGGGGGGGGGGGGGGTGGGGGTATGCGGGGGGCCGCCATGGGTGTTTTTGTTAGTTTTTAAAACTTTGAGGTTTTGACTGCGGCGACTTTTAGTTGGAGGGTTTTTTCGGGAAATACCCATACTTCAGGGTGGTTTTTGGAATTTACCCAATTCTAAAAGAAAAAGTCTTCACAGTCAAAACTTCGAATTATATAAAACTCTCAAAATAAACCCCAACATGGACCGAATGTCCCTCGAATTCAAAATTACACGGGACGCGGGGGCCGAATAAAAATTGCGGACCCCCACGTTGCCTTTTACGAAAAACGTGGGGGGTCGCGTAAAACGCATTACCCTCTGCATTACACGGGGGGGCCTTGTTGCACCTCACTCTCATCTTCAATGGGGTCTGCTTTTTTTTTTTTGGGAGAGTATGCCAATATGATCTTAACGAGGGGCGGGGCTTTGCATCTGACATTCGTTGGGCTTCCTTCTTCGGGAGCCTGCGTCCCGGCGTTTTTGTGCAATAAACCCCTCTGGCCGAAGACTAGTGGTAGGTGGTCCCGCGGAGCTTTCGGAGAAGGGTAGCCTAGTGTGTAAGCACAGCAATGAACTGCGGCGAACCCTCAGACGACCCATCTAAGATTAGGGGGGAGATCCTCAGTAGTGGTGACCCTTTCACTCTTCCACGGACTGATACATGTACCGAATGCTCATACGGGAAAGTTGACTCCTGGGTCTGGATATATTACTGATGAGAAGAGGGTTGCTCCAAGAAATCTCCTTTCTTTATCGTCCTGGATCTGCAAAGACTCTCAACCGGTGAAGTCAACAGTCTTTGCATAAATAATTGATCGGATTGACATATCTCGATCGAACCGCTTTTGACACTCCTCGCTTCAAAAATCCATCAAAAAATAATCAGGTGGCGGTCGCAGCATTTCATCCGGAGGAGCTTGTAACGAAGACCCCTGATTTGCTAGTGACTGGTTTGATGGTCCCCGATTTAATGGGTCAACTTGTGTCAAATGTGGACGTTTGAATGAAATTTTGGGGGTCATTTTACAAATATAGGATTAGGTTTGAGGATTCTCAACAAAGTGGCCTCGGATTTGGGATGAGAGGCTCAGGTAACTGGGATTTTCAGCAATTATAGGCTTGGGTTTTGGGATTTTTTGCGATTAGGAGGGTCAGGTTTGGGATTTTCAGCGATTAGAAGGCTAGACTTTTGGATTTTCAGCGATTAGGAAGATAGGGTTTCAGATTTTCGACGACTGAGCCTCAGGTTTTGGATTTTCGACAGTGTAGTTAGGATTCTCGACGATGAGACTTCTGATTTTGAGATTTCCGGCAACGAAGACTGAGATTTGACGATTTTCGGCGAAAAAAAAACGAAAATCCCCCCTCCCCCCTTTCTCTTAGTTTCAGAACGCGGAGGGCGCACAGGTGGGTCGAACTCTTATATACTAACGGGAAATCGGTCTCTCGTGTTAATAAATCGAACCCCCGCATTTAGACTAGGGCTAAATGCGGGGGGCCGAGTTAGATTTGTGGCCCCCCGCATTAAAATTTCTGCCCCCCGCATTCAGCCCGCGTTAAACTTTCTACCGACACGACCCCCGCGTTAAAATTTCTATGGGACGCGGGGGGCCGAGTTGGATTCGCGACCCCCCTCGTCGACTCTCGTGTCATGCAGAGGGTCGATCTCGAGGCGCGGCCCCCCACGTTGTGTCTCCGTGCAATGCTTCTACGCGGGGTTCTACTCCCCTCATGTAATGCGGGGGGCCGTGCGTTTTACGCGGCCCCCTGCGTTTTTTGTAAAAGGCAACACGGGGGGCTATGATTTTTATTCGGCCCCCCGCGTCCTGTGTAATTTTGAATTCAGGGGGTATTCGGTTCCTCGCTGGGATTTATTTTGTGAATTTTTAATAGTTTGAGGTTTTGACTATAAAGACTTTTTTTTCCAGGATTTTTTTACATAAACTCTATAGTTATAGTCCGGGGTTTGGAATGGAATCTACCCTAATTTTTATTATCTATATCAGTCTCTATCAAGGTATATTTATATATATATTGGTGTATATTGTTTGTTTGTTTTGTAATTCATTAACTTATGCTAGTGAGTTCTCAAATGGAGGGCATGTTCTTCTACTTTGACTTGTGTATCTTCAATCCTTTTCTTTCCTAGAATAATACCCAAATTTCTTGATGCCATCCTTGTAAATTTAACTTAAAACAACTGTTTTTCGTCTTTAAGCACGCATACAACCCTTGATTAAGTCTTAAGTGTTGTGAATAACAATATCACTTTGTTTTGTTGAACATGATATGTTTATGATTATTTGTCATATTAATATGAAATATTATCATTCAGCAAGTAAAAATTATTAGTTTTGTACATTGGATTCCACGGTTGGGATCAAAGTTTGTTTTTAGAATGTTATCTTTTTCTAGGCGAAGATCTGAAAACAAGATAATTTTGATTACTTTCACCGCTTTTAAAAAAATATATAAAAGGATTAAATCTGAATTTTATAAGTTAAAACAATAACTCATAAATTCTAAATATCGCCTTTGTCATCTCACACAATGTTAATAATTGGTGTTAGAAAAGGATAGAGGAAATTGTATACAAGTCATTAGAAACATGGAAACAGAGACACTAAATGTAAAAGTAGATTCATGTCTACATTGTCACACAAAAAGAACATAATTCAAACACTTGATTTATCATTCTTTTAAAAATTAAATTGTGCAGTACAGCTCACAGCATGAACAATTCAACACAAAGTTTTCGTAAATAAACGCTGTAAATGCAAAGATATTGCATATTTGTTGGCATTGATTTTTTGGCAATATATTATGAAAATAATATTTTATTCCATGATTTTCGAATTGTTAAATTATTTCTTGGTGATCAAGAAAGAGGTTATTCTGATTATTGGATGGCGTCCTATTATCAATCATAAAGATTCCGTGAAAGAGAAAAATAAGGAAACAAGAATATTGGGAAAGTTATTGAAAAAAGCAATAGGCACTTGCTTTTTGGAAATCTTTTATTTGGCAAGTCGGTTTGATGGAAATATAGTCAAATCTGCTGGGCTTCGAGTTCCCATGATGAATGGGATGATTTCCTAATTTATTGGGCGAATATCTGATTTGTTTGAGATACTTTCCTAAAGTGTCACACGGTGTGTCATACAACAGAATTTGTTAAGATTTGTTTTCCTTAAATCTTGCGGCGTCATATCCAATTTGGTAACTGTTCTGATTCGATAATATGGAAGTTACCAAGGTTATTTAAAACTTTCGTTTTTCTGTGAAAGCCGATTTACGACGGAGTTTTGATTTTACGCGTGAGGAGGTTTTCTTCGTTCTTTCTGAGCCGTCGGTTTTCTTTCACTCCCAACGTTTATGCGTTTGGATCTGTGATTGTTTTACACACTCTTCTTATGCTGAGGATTGCATCGATTTATTGAGTGTGTTGTGTATTGCTTCCGAAGACAACCTGTTGGTGTTCCAGAGGGTGTCCCAGGTGGCAATTTTCTTTGTTCTTCATTGAAGCTCAGTCTCGAGAGGAGACTGCATCCGAACTCCGGAGGAATTCTGTTTCTTAGACAAGGGGAGCTTGTCGTTCTTGATCGTGGGCAAGGGGATCTTGCCATATCACGGATTCCGGGAGAAATCAACAACGAGGGGAGCTTGTTGTTATCTAGATCTCAGGAGAGGTCGTTCTAAAGTCGAGGGGATCTCGCAAAAACAGTTTCCTTGGGGAAGTTAGCTAGAGGCGGCAACAAAGATAAGAGAGAGTCTTTATTTGTATAAGTCCGATTGTCTTGTGACTTTTTGAACTCAAAGAAATGTTTTTATATCTGGGCGTGGCCCCGCAGACGTAGGCTGGTTGCCGAACTGCGTTACCAACCTCTTGTGTCATTTATTTCCGCATATTTATATTGTAACGGCCCTAGTAGGGCCGTACGTATTTCATCATAATTGTAACGAACTAAGGGATTTTACGAAAACTTTAGAATTTCTCTAAATGATAAAGTTTTATCTTTACATCCGCAACCTTACAGCGGAAATACTCATTGAATAACCAACATCTATAAAATAGTTAAAATATAAAAAGGTTGGCTGGAAGAATTGAAACTCAATGAACATCTACCGATTGCAAACGACAAAACAACACTACTCGTATCATCCGGCGACTCATCTCCACTCACCTCATCCGATCACAAAACGACAAGGTTTAAACTACCGATAGAAGACTTCATCCGATAGAAGACACCATCCGATAGAAGACTTCATCCGATAGAAGACACCATCCGATAGAAGACTTCATCCGATAGAAGACACCATCCGATAGAAGACTTCATCCGATAGAAGACTTCATCCGATAGAAGACACCATCCGATAGAAGACTTCATCCGATAGAAGACTTCATCCGATAGAAGACACCATCCGATAGAAGACTTCATCGATAGAAGACTTCATCCGATAGAAGACACCATCCGATAGAAGACTTCATCCGATAGAAGACACCATCCGATAGAAGACTTCATCCGATAGAAGACACCATCCGATAGAAGACTTCATCCGATAGAAGACTTCATCCGATAGAAGACACCATCCGATAGAAGACTTCATCCGATAGAAGACTTCATCCGATAGAAGACACCATCCGATAGAAGACACCATCCGATAGAAGACTTCATCCGATAGAAGACTTCATCCGATAGAAGACTTCATCCGATAGAAGACTTCATCGATAGAAGACTTCATCCGATAGAAGACTTCATCCGATAGAAGACTTCATCCGATAGAAGACACCATCCGATAGAAGACTTCATCGATAGAAGACTTCATCCGATAGAAGACACCATCCGATAGAAGACTTCATCCGATAGAAGACACCATCCGATAGAAGACTTCATCCGATAGAAGACTTCATCCGATAGAAGACACCATCCGATAGAAGACTTCATCCGATAGAAGACTTCATCCGATAGAAGACACCATCCGATAGAAGACTTCATCCGATAGAAGACTTCATCGATAGAAGACTTCATCCGATAGAAGACTTCATCCGATAGAAGACTTCATCCGATAGAAGACACCATCCGATAGAAGACTTCATCCGATAGAAAACATCATCCGATAGAAGACTTCATCCGATAGAAGACACCATCCGATAGAAGACTTCATCCGATAGAAAACATCATCCGATAGAAGACTTCATCCGATAGAAGACTTCATCCGAAAAGGTTGGCTGGAAGAATTGAAACTCAATGAACATCTACCGATTGCAAACGACAAAACAACACTACTCGTATCATCCGGCGACTCATCTCCACTCACCTCATCCGATCACAAAACGACAAGGTTTAAACTACTCCTACCGTTCACAAAACGACAAAGTTTAACCACTTCTGCCGATGACGTCAGCCGGAAGGTTTATTCACCCGATTTCTACCGATAGATAGTAACAGCACGACTTGACTACATCTACCGATCGACACGTGCTTCCCGCGTGACTCATTAAACTTCACCCGATCAGAGACATCATCTGATAGAAGACTTCATCCGATAGAAGACACCATCCGATAGAAGACTTCATCCGATAGAAAACATCATCCGATAGAAGACTTCATCCGATAGAAGACACCATCCGATAGAAGACTTCATCCGATAGAAGACAACTACCGGTGAACGGAAACACCTAACTTAACAGAATGATTTCTACCGATAGCAAACATCTACCGGTAGAAGACATCTTAACTTTCACAGACTTCAACCTGATAGAGGCTATCATGCATAAATATAAATAAGAGATTCATCCAAAATACGTATAGCGGAAGACTCAATTAGAACAGATCATTCTATTCTCTCATAACCAATCTCAATTTAGAAATTTGGACAGACAGTTTCTAGAAATCTATTATTTTAAGAAAATCATCCTACTTAACTTCAGTATTCATAAACCTTACTAACATCATAAGAGCAGTAACCAGAGATCCTATCGCCTTTTCAGCCACACACAGCCACCCTGAGCGCCATCCAGCAACCAGCCTTAGACATCATCACTGAACTTGAAATCCTCACTTGATGGTTCTTCACCTACATCATAAGGTTTAAACTATAAGTCTAATGATTAGTAAGGAGTGCAATTCTAACATGTATATATGAATGCACAGTTAAGAAAATATATGTTCATGATCATTCCTTGTTCTTGTTCATGTTCATTGTTCATCGTTTTCATCATATGGATTAAGGGAGGATTTGTGCCGGAAAGGGGGTTGACAGTGAGAGTATACATAGTCCCTTGCGGGTAGTATTCATGGTCCTCCTTTTGGACAGTGACATACGTCAAACCGCCCCCAACCCTCTCCTAATCCTTGTTGCACAGTTTCATGTTCATATGTTATTCATGAGAGAAAACATGCACTTAAACATTTTCATATGCTTGAGAAACATTCATGAGGCATAAGCATGAAAATTCTCAGTTCACCATGCTACAGAACAGGTCATTCATTCATCAAGGATCATAACATCAACTCAAGTACTACAGCCAAACAGACAATAGCACAGATAACTTTGAACATCATAAACGACTTCTACCTAGTACCCTTGTGATGTAGGGCCCTAATGACCATGGGTCTTACTCACTCACTTACCTAGTTTCCTTAGCAAATGGAGCACTTCTTTTCGAATCTTCTTCACCTAAAACATTTCACATTACAGAGTTAAAATAAAATCCTAAAAGTCCTAACTAATAGTCATCCTAAAATCTAACGTACATGTATTGTAACAACCCGGCCCACGTACATCGAGGGTTTACACCGAGCTGTGCGGCCACCGTACATCGATGGTTTACACCGCCACGTGGCAGCCACACAGGCCCACCACGTGTACTCACAGAACTTTCCCCTCCCTGTAGGTTATTTTTGCCTTCCTCCCCACTCGAACCCAGGACGTCAGGGTTAAGTACCTGGGCTACAAGTGAGGAGTACCACTTGAGCTACTACAGGGAGGGGAAAGTTCTCTGAGTACACGTGGTGGGCTTGTGTGGCTGCCACGTGGCGGTGTAAACCATCGATGTATGGTGGCCGCACAGCTTGGTGTAAACCCTCGATGTACGTGGGCCGGGTTGTTACAATAAAAGGCGCAGCTCAAGTGGTACTCCTCACTTGTAGCCCAGGTACTTAACCCTGACGTCCTGGGTTCAAGTGGGGAGGAAGGCAAAAATAACCTACAGGGAGGGGAAAGTTCTGTGAGTACACGTGGTGGGCCTGTGTGGCTGCCACGTGGCGGTGTAAACCATCGATGTACGGTGGCCGCACAGCTCGGTGTAAACCCTCGATGTACGTGGGCCGGGTTGTTACATGTATTTCTAAGTTCTTTAGTCTAGCACCTAGACACAGTCGGTTATCTAAATGTCCAGAATCGAATCGGAAATGTCGTTACTAAACCCAGATTATAAATGTTACTACAATAACTCTGCCATTGAAGAATCCAAAACTTCAAATCCCAGCTGAAACAGAGCTCTAAGTAACTATCCAGTAACTACATTGTTTAAATCTTACCTAGAGCGTGGATTGTTGAAGCGAATACTGAAGAATCGGTCACCGACGAAAGAGTCATTAGCAGGGAGAGGGAGAGCTCAGGAGAACGAGAAATCGCCGAGAGGGAATGTCGGCTACAGTGGGGTTTAAGGATTTCCATTTTCTATATATATCAAATTAAATCCTCCTTAATTACAATTTTGCCACCACACAATTAGAAATCAAATAAGCTTTGGCATTCAATTTTAAATCAAAAGACCAATAATAGAGGTGACAGTTAAATTAGTTAAGAAAATCACCTGACCGAAATTGTCGGGTGTTTCATATATTGTTCATATTGCATTCATTATTGTGTCACACGTAACACCCTGTGTGACACCGCATAAACTGATTATAATCTTTCAATTGGTATCAGAGCTGGTCACTTCTGTTTTTTAAGCGTGATCAGCGGGACAAGATTATTGTTCGTGTGCGATGGACTCTATGAAAGAAGGAGGTTCTACAATGCGTCCACCTTTGTTGGATGGAAGTAATTATGCTTATTGGAAAGCACGGATGAGGGCATTCATTAAAGCTATTGATGAGAAGGCTTGGAGATCTACTTTAAAAGGTTGGAGTCATCCTATGAACACCAATGCTGAAGGCATTATATCTCCAAAACTCAATGACGATTGGACCGCAAATGAAGAAACTTTGGCACATAGCAATTCAAAGGCTCTAAATGCTATTTTTAATGGTGTGGATCCAATTCAGTTCAGACTTATCTCCACATGTGAATCAGCAAAAAGGGCATGGGATATTCTTCAAACCACCTACGAAGGAACATCTACAGTAAAATTGTCCAAAATGCAAATGATAACCACTCGTTTTGAGAATTTAAAGATGCAGGAATATGAGACTATTGGCGAGTTCAACGCCAGATTATGTGACATAGCTAATGAAGCTTTTGCTCTCGGTGAGATGATTTCCGAAGAAAAACTTGTCAGAAAAATCTTAAGGTCTTTACCCCAACGATTTGTCTACAAAGTCACTGCCATAGAAGAAGCCAAAGATGTCTCTAAAATAAAGCTAGAAGAGTTGATGGGATCTCTTAGAACTTTCGAGATGAATCTTGGAGGAGACACCTATATAAAGAAGGCAAAGGGAGTTGCTTTTAAAAACAGAGGTACAGAATTACAACGAGCTTGAGGAAGATGACTTGGAGGAATCACTGGCCCTTCTTTCGAAGAATTTCAGCAGAGTTATGAAGAGATTTGAAAGAAATACTCGCGGTGTCAAGCAGGGTGTCACAAACTTCAAAAATGGTTCTTCAAGCAATAAGAAGCACAGAGAAGAAACTTATGTGTCTGATCAACCATCAAAGAATAAAGGTATTCAATGCAGGGAATGTGAAGGATTTGGACATATACAAGTAGAATGTGCTAACACCTTGAAGAAAAGGAAGAATTCTCTGAATGTAACTTGGAGTGAGGATGAGTCAGAAAAGGAAGATGAATTTCAGAGCAATCATGTGGCACTCGTTGGAAAGTCAGAATGTGAAGAAAAAGACAGTGTTATATGCGGTGTCCCAGACGGTTTTTCTAATAGTAGTGATGAAGACGAAGAACCTGTCACAGAAGAAGATCTTATTGGCGAATATAAGTTTCTGCATGTAAAATGGACCGAGCTCGTTAAAGTAAATCAGCTTCTACATACTCAGATTAAAAATTTGAAGGATGAGAAGAATAATCTTCAAAATGTTGTTGATGATTTAGAGACAAAGCTGAAAGCAAGTAAGGATGAAGCTAACAATCTAACCAATGAGATAAGCCTCATGAAGAAGAATGTCAAAATGCTGAATTCAGGCTCGTCTCATCTTGATGAAATTTTAAATGTCGGCAAAACAAGCGCAAATCGGTTTGGACTGGGATTCAAAGGTGAAAGTTCAGGTTCAAAGACTGTAGCAGTAAAGGAAAGTCGCTATGTGATAAAATTCGTAAGGGCAAGTCCGGTGTCACAACCGGTGTCAGACATGGGGTTTTATTATAAAGAAAAGCAAGCTGCAATCAGAATGCCAAGAATTGACAGAAAATCAAATCCCTATAACTACTATCATGGTGCAAGCAGAAAAGGTAACATTTATGGTTCTGTGTGTCATTATTGCCAACGCCATGGTCATATTCGCCCTAAATGCTTTGCTTATCTTGCTGACTTAAGATTGGGTATTATTAGAAATGCCACTTCCTATAGATTTCCTTATCAGAAATGGGTGAAGAAATCAAATTTAAAATGCAATGTTACACATCTTTCAATAAAAGCGATCGGAACCAATGCATGGTATTTTGATAGCTGTTGTTCCAGACATATGACAGGTGAAGAAAGACATTTGAAGAATATTGTACCTGAATCAGTGGGAAAAGTAACTTTCGGCAACGGTGTCTCATCGAATGTCATTGGCAGGGGAACGTTGAATGTTCCTGGTTTACCAGAGTTGCGTAATGTTTTATTGGTAAATGGTTTGAAGTCCAACCTAATCAGTATTAGTCAGCTCTGTGATCAAGATCTGAATGTGCAATTTACGAGAGAAAAATGTGTTGTGTCCGATCAAAATAAAAATTGTGTCATTGAAGGAGTTAGATCATCAGACAATTGTTATCTTATTCATTCTTCATCTAACTGCTTTCGGTCAAGTATGGAAGACACTATCCTATGGCATAGAAAGTTGGGACATGTTAATTTCAGAATGATGGAGAAGCTTATTTCGAAAGGAGCTGTCCGAGGAATTCCTGAATTAAAGTTTGATAAAGAGAAATTATGTGGACCATGTCAAATTGGAAAGCAAACCAAGGTGTCACACCCGATGTCACAGTCATCTGCGACTACTCGGGTACTTGAATTACTTCACATGGATCTAATGGGACCAATGCCGGTTGAAAGTATTGGAGGTAAACGATATGTCTTCGTTACTGTTGATGATTTCTCACGTTACACATGGGTGGAATTTCTCCGAGAAAAGTCCGACACTTTTAAAGCCTTCAAGTCATTGTGTACTCGTCTCCAACGTGAAAAAGATTGTGTTATCTTGAAGATTATTCGTATCCGCAGTGACCATGGAAGAGAGTTTGAAAATTTTGATTTCTCGGAGTTTTGTAAACATCTAGGGATTGCTCATGAGTTTTCGGCTCCTAAATCACCTCAACAAAATGGGATTGTTGAAAGGAAGAACCGTACATTGGCTGAAATGACTCGAGTAATGCTACATGAAAGGGATGTATCTCAAAAGTTCTGGGCTGAAGCTATGAGCACTGCTTGTTATGCCATAAATCAGGTGTATCTCCGCGGCAACACCTCTATGACACCCTATGAGATATGGAAAGGTAAAACTCTAAATCTTCATTATTTTCACCCCTTTGGGAGCATCTGCTTTGTGTTGAATGACAGGGAACACAGGGGGAAACTAGATTCCAAGAGTGATGAGGCTATATTCCTCGGTTATGCTACAAATAGTCGTGCTTATCGAGTTTACAACAAACGAACTCGTACTGTTATTGAATCTGCAAATGTTCAAGTAAACGACTCTCTGGACACAGCACTTACTCCAAAAGATGATGCAAATCAGATTTCAAACAATGAAGAACCTTATGTTCCATCCGGTGTCACAGATGGTGTCACAGGCGGTGTCACAGATCAAACAGAAACAGTTAATGAACTAGAAGTATCTACCTTACACAACAGGCCACCATCTATACGTGTTCAGAAGAATCATCCTGTAGATGAGGTTATTGGAGGTCTGAATGATGGTATGCGAACCAGAGATAAGCCGCGTGTTAATTATCGTGAAATGATTCAAATGGCTTGTTTTACATCAACAATTGAGCCCAAGAATGTGAAAGAAGCATTACTAGATGAATATTGGATAGAAGCGATGCAAGAAGAACTCAGCCAATTCTCCCGAAATCATGTTTGGGACTTAGTTGCCTGCCCTCCCGATGTGAACGTTATTGGTACTAAGTGGATTTACAAGAACAAAATCGATGAGCATGGTAACATTACTCACAACAAAGCTCAGCTAGTTGCTCAAGGATATTCTCAGGTTAAAGGTATTGACTTTGATGAAACATTCACTCCGGTTGCCCATCTTGAATCTATTCGGCTTCTATTATCTCTCGTGTGTGTTATGCGGTTCAAGCTATATCAAATGGATGTGAAGAGCGCTTTCCTCAATGGGTTTCTAAATGAAGAAGTTTATGTTTCTCAACCAAAGGGTTTTGAAGACCCTCATCATCCCGAGCATGTGTATAGGTTGAAGAAGGCGTTATATGGGCTCAAACAAGCCCCTCGTGCATGGTATGAACGCCTCGCGCAATATCTATTAACCAAGGGATATGAGCGAGGGGAGTAGATAAAACCATTTTCGTTCGCCGCGACAAAGGTCAGTTTCTCCTTGCTCAAATTTATGTTGATGATATAGTATTTGGCTCGGTGTCATGAGTTATGGTAGATGAATTTGTAGCTCAAATGACCGGCGAATTTGAAATGAGTATGGTTGGCGAACTAAATTATTTTCTCGGCCTTCAAATACAACAAGAAAATAATGCTATTTTTATCCCTCAAGCCAAATATGCCAAGAATTTACTGAAGAAATTTAAGCTTGAGAATGCACGGCCGAGTAGAACACCCCTTGGGACACATGAGAAAATTACTAAAGATGAAAAGGGAATTTCAGTTGATCAGCGATTGTATAGAAGTATGATTGGAAGTCTCTTATATCTAACTGCCAGCCGACCAGATATTTGTTATAGCGTAGGTGTATGCGCTCGATTTCAAGCAAATCCGAAGGAGTCTCACTTGGTGTCGGTTAAACGAATTCTAAAATATATTAGTGGAACAACTGACTATGGCATCTGGTATTCATTCGAGTCCAATGCAAATCTGGTTGGTTATTGTGATGCTGACTGGGCAGGTAGTTCCGATGATCGAAAAAGCACTTCGGGTGGATGTTTCTATGTGGGACACAACTTAGTGTCATGGTTTAGTAAGAAGCAGAATTCAATTTCTCTATCTACTGCTGAGGCAGAGTATATAGCAGCAGGTAGCAGCTGTACGCAGCTTCTGTGAATGAAACAAATGATGAAACACTATGGTGTCACACAGGGTGTCATGACCCTCTATTGTGATAATTTGAGCGCTATCAATATCTCTAAAAATCATGTTCAGCATTCACGGACAAAACATATTGACATACGACATCATTTTATTCGATCTTTAGTGGAGGATAAAATTATTAATTTGGAGCACATGGTGACCAAAAAACAAATTGCCGATATTTTCACCAAGGCATTGGATGGTGCTAGATTTGAAGAGTTGAGGTCTGTCTTAGGCCTCTGTGTTATGTAAGTTGGTTATTGCTTTACATTTATTTATTAAAAAAAAAAAATATCGCCACTTGCATTAGGCGCTTGTTTTTATTTTGGACATCTAGTGACACTACTCATTCACTGCTGGAAGAGATCTTTTTGATATAATATACAAGAAACACCGTGTGTGACATGCACAACTTGGATATTCTTGTGAATTCTTGAAGTTCTTTTTTTTTGAAAAGATCGGAGCAGTATTATTTTATCGAACTTATTTCCTAACGTATGTTGGTCTGAATTATTCTTCAAAGATTTATTCCACTGATTTATGGAACCGTGATGGATTTTCGAATTTATTTTCTGAAATATTTACTAAATATCTGGGATTTTTTTATTACTGTGATTTGATTGATATTTATGGAAGGTTGGTGATTTAAATTTAAACCGAAAAGAAGTTCTAGAACTCTATTCTCTTGCTTCTTCTCAATCTTCAACCTGAGTTTAGGGTTTTCTTTCACGCTTCTCACAATGGTCATCATCGAGGAAGTTTCAGATGAGATGGTTTCTGGAAATGTCGCTACAAATGTTCCAGCAAGGTCGTCGAAATCCGAATCGGCCATTACAATTTACTCGCCTCTTTCACCGTCGGTAAATCCCTATGTTACCGAAAAAGATTCTTCAAAAATTATCGAGGCTGTTCCAATAAGACAAGTTGATGCCTCCGGTGTTCAACAAAAATTTAGCAAAAGAAAAGGAGATCGATTCAAAACTAGCTCCGTGCCTCCTAAGGCACCTAGAAATTCGAAAGTTGCTATAGTTTCAAAAGGTAAAAGGAAAAGAATTGAGAAAGAATCATCTTCCGATAGCACATGGCTACAAGAAGCCATTCTTGAAGTGAACACAGACGATGAAGACGTGTCTGTGGGAAACGCTCCAGAAAAATCTACTCGAAAATCTCCCAGAATAGCTGCGCCGATGAAGTCAAAAACCTCTGCCACAAAAGCATCAAAATCCTCTCGCCTCAATACCCCCAAGCATCCAAAGATCAATGCTCCTCAATCCAAACAGTCTGCTACATCAAAATCATCTAAGTCTTCTGTTTCAAAGACTCGAAAGGAAGTCCCTTCCACTTCTCCAAAATCCAAACAACAACAAACAAGCAGAAGTCCACCAGTCAAGGAGTCTTCTCACTCAAAATCCACCACTAAGGGTAAGCCCAGCATAACAACTAGTAAGTCTGCTCTTAAAGTCTCGAATGACGATTTTAAATCAAGACTCCATGCCAGCCGATGGCCAAATTTCTCCCTGAGAAATATTTGGCCAGAGAGGAAAATTCAAGAGGGAGACTTTATACAATGTGAAGCAGTAGTCTATCATCTGCTTAGTCTTGGGCTGGAGAAAACTATTAGAGGTATTTGTCCGTTTGTTTGGAAAATAGTTCAAGAATTTTATTGCAATCTTGATTCAGATATGAAAGACTCTGCACATCCTGACTTTGGTAAAGTTTATGTAAGAGGTCACATGTTTACTTTTAATCCTTCTATCATAAATGAGTACTTGGGCTTAAAGATGATTGATTATGACAAGTGT
Source organism: Begonia masoniana (assembly GCA_022432975.1). Classification (NCBI taxonomy): domain Eukaryota; kingdom Viridiplantae; phylum Streptophyta; class Magnoliopsida; order Cucurbitales; family Begoniaceae; genus Begonia; species Begonia masoniana. The sequence goes on along the minus strand of CM039511.1, from coordinate 7,477,919 downwards.
GTGCTGGACTACAATACAATAATTTTTGATATCACATTGGGTGTCAGACGAATCTGGCCCCATGGTAAAGACTTTTCGGCATCCCAACTATCAGTTAAGTATGGAATTCTGCATAAAATAGCAATGAGAAATTAGATGCCTACATCTCATGGAACAGGAGTAAACAAGGCAATGGCATCGTTGCTATATAAGATTGGAAATTCTATCCCTATTGATTTTGGCAAATTATTTTTTGATCTGATCTTGTAGCATGAAGACTGTAAGAATACGAGGTTAGCCCTTCCCTTCCCATCTCTAATTTATGGTGTTCTAACCTCTCAACGATCAGTCATCAAAGAAAATGAAGAGTTATATGTTGAAAAAGATGAAATTAGGATTAGCTACAAGCTAAGAATGGGGGAACACAAGAATGATTTGGAAGGTTTTGTCGAAGGACTACCAATTTATGAATCTAATACAGACTCTGCTCTACTAGCCCGATATGTGAAATTTCTAGTTAACACGAAAGAGTCATTGTCTATTCATATTCTTGAATTTGAAAAACTGAAATCTGATATTAGTGTGCTTTTAAATGATATATACAAAAAGAACCCTCATATGGAGACTTCAGGTTCCCATGTAACAGTACCTGATGAAGCTGGTCCATCCGGTGTCACAAAGGATGTTCCAGAAGAAGTGCCAGATGATGCTTAACCTCGAACTATTTTAGAAATGTGTTTGTTCTCTAAATATTTTTGATACTTATGGTGACTCTTCTCCTGCATCTAGGTTTGATCTTATGTCTGACAATATGGTTCCTTGGATATTTTTTGATGAATACAATATCTTCTCTATGATAATTATATGCTTCCCTGGTGCATATATAAATGGTTATGATGCTGATATTAGTTATTTCCTTTCCTATGGATTGTATGTCTGATACTTAGGGGTGGGCAGACCCGAACCCGACCCGAGAAACCGAACTGACCCGAGGGTTTGGGTCGGTTCGGTTCGGGTGCAGTGACTGTTTTTTGTGTTCAGGTCGGGTTCATGAATAAGCTTTCGGGTTCGGTTCGGGTGGAAGTCAAACCCGAACCGAACCGAAAAACCGAATAAAAAACAAAAGAAAATAGAAAAGTATTTTCTATTGTGTTCTGCCGTGAAAACTAAAAGAAAAAAAAAAGAAAAAACTGCTGGTTGTCTTCTTCAAACCACGAAGAAGAACGCGTGCCCTAGCCACCGGTTCACGACAAGGAACAGAAGCGTAAAGCGCAGCCACCGTCCGGCGAAGAACAGAACCACCGACGATGTAGCCCTCCGATCTGTCAAACGCCGAAGAAGCCGACGCTAGCCGAACAGAAAAGACGTCGCCTTCTCTCCATTCAGAACACCCCGAGCACAGCAGACAAACCCCGCACCGCCGACGCTGCTCCAACCGCTCGGAACAGCAGCAACCTCCGAGCAGAAGTCCACCTTTCACCCAGTCAGTTGGCCGGCCAACTTGCTCCGATTGTGTAGTCTCAGACTGGATCTGTTCTGCTCTAACAGCAGTGAAATTTGTGATATTTTTGGGGTTTCAAAATTTGTGATTTAATCTGTTGCAGGAAGAGGCAGCAGCCAGGAACCGACTCGACCCGACCCGAACCGAACCAAGCTATTCGGTTCGGGTCGAGCACAAGCTGTTCGGTTTCAGTTTCGGGTTTCGGGTTCGGATTCCGAACCCGAAACCCGAAAGTTCGGTTCAGTTCGGTCTGAACCGAACCGAACCGAACCTTTGCCCACCCCTACTGATACTTATCTGGTGCTGTTGCTGCGTGTGTGGTACGTGCTATTTTCTTATATGCTTATTTGTCCTTTTATGGCAAAAAGGGGGAGTAATTTTGGTGATTGATGATTGGTCAAATGTATGTAAGCTATGCACTGCTCTCTGATACAATATGATTAGTGATGATTGTTTGAAGTCACAATTCAGGGGGAGTTACAATTCAGGGGGAGTTATTGAAACTCTATGATATATTGATTTTGCCAAAAAATGCCAAAAGAGGAGATTGTAAATGCAAAGATATTGCATATTTGTTGACATTGATTTTTTGGCAATATATTATGAAAATAATATTTTATTCCATGATTTTCGAATTGTTAAATTATTTCTTGGTAATCAAGAAAGAGGTTATTCTGATTATTGGATGGCGTCCTATTATCAATCATAAAGATTCCGTAAAAGAGAAAAATAAGGAAACAAGAATATTGGGAAAGTTATTGAAAAAAGCAATAGGCACTTGTTTTTTGGAAATTTTTTATTTGGTAAGTCGGTTTGATGGAAATATAGTCAAATCTGCTGGGCTTTGAGTTCCCATGATGAATGAGATGATTTCCTAATTTATTGGGCAAATATCTGATTTATTGGAGATACTTTCCTAAAGTGTCACACGGTGTGTCACACAACCGAATTTGTTAAGATTTGTTTTCCTTAAATCTTGCGGCGTCATATCCAATTTGGTAACTGTTCTGATTCGATAATATGGAAGTTACCAAGGTTATTTAAAGCTTTCGTTTTTCTGTGAAAGCCGATTTACGACGGAGTTTTGATTTTACGCGTGAGGAGGTTTTCTTCGTTCTTTCCGAGCCGTCGATTTTCTTTCACTCCCAACGTTTATGCGTTTGGATCTGTGATTGTTTTACACAATATTCTCATGCTGAGGATTATCATCGATTTATTGAGTGTGTTGTGTATTGCTTCCGAAGACAACTTGTTGGTGTTCCAGATGGTGTCCCAGAAGGCAATTTTCTTTGTTCTTCATTGAAGCTCAGTCTCGGGAGGAGACTGCATCCGAACTCAGGAGGAATTCTGTTTCTTAGACAAGGGGAGCTTGTCGTTCTTGATCGTGGGCGAGGGGATCTTGCCATATCACGGATTCCGGGAGAAATCAACAACGAGGGGAGCTTGTTGTTATCTAGATCTCGGGAGAGGTCGTTCTAAAGTCGAGGGGATCTCGCAAAAACAGTTTCCTTGGGGAAGTTAGCTAGAGGCGGCGACAAAGATAAGAGGGAGTCTTTATTTGTATAAGTCCGATTGTCTTGTGACTTTTTGAACTCAAAGAAATGTTTTTATATCTGGGCGTGGCCCCGCAGACGTAGGCCGGTTGCCGAACTGCGTTACCAACCTCCTGTGTCATTTATTTCTGCATATTTATATTGTTCATATTGCATTCATTATTGTGTCACACGTAACACCCTGTGTGACACCGCATAAACTGATCATAATCTTTCAAACGCATACCAATTCGCAAAAGCCGCACCACAAATTCGCATTGCTGAATACAAAATGACAAATTACGAAAAAACATTTGACTCCCACCTTCACAATCGGCGAAACAACATTAAAAAAATAGCTACGAGAATTAACTGACGAGACGGAAGTACCACTTTTTCATTAGCAGCCATGGATGGAAACCCTGCCAGGGCAAGTAAGGCACTGCTTCCCGTCCCTGCACTTATCGGCAAGTAGGCCAGAGGGGTATTTTCCATAGAGGTTATTGTAACTGAACATTTTTTTTTAATAAAAGCAATTTCCTAAATACTTTTAAATTGAATTGATTTTTTTTTTTTAAATTTGGATGACAAATAAATTGTTGCCAAAAAAAAATTAAGCTTAAATTGTTTGATTACTTAAAAAACAAAATCAAGGAAAATCAATGGGCATGAAAGATAAATATGGTAAAATTATTCATCAGATTTTACCACATAAATTCAACAAACATGACTTTCAATACCCTCTTCATTTGATTACACTTAAAAACTTAGGCCTTGAGGAAGATTTTTGGTCGTGTTAAATTATAGCCATACATGTATCCATTTCAATTCATCAAATCACCAAAAAGGCAAATATTTGAACAAGGAAAAAAAAAATCATAAATCCACCGCAATATTATGTTAATTAAAATAAATAACAAGTATTACAAAAAACTTATCACGAATATTTAGCAACTAATTTTAAAAATAACAAACTTTCAAAAAATTATAGAGAAGATGATAATTAACAACCTGTGAAGTCAATAATAGATCCGATAATAATTAAATATTATTTTAAAAAATATTAAATAAGAATTTTAACTTTCAATCAAAGATGTAAAATAAGCTACGTAGACTGAATTGTTTGACTAGTCTACGTACAAGTCTCCTGAAGCGAAAAGCTAATAGCAAGGCAAATAACATGAATATATCAACCTCGTCTCCTCGTGTTAAGTGTTTCGTAAAGAAAGATACCACCATGCAAATCAAATAGACGGATAAAAACGTTGCCCAGTACGCCAACAAGTTAGCTTCAATTGTCTTTTCAATCAAGTCCGTTTCATACAACCACTCGATTTCGATGTTGTGCATGGATGATCGACTCGGAATTTTATTGTCGAAGGTGGACTCAGACTCAGAATCAGAAGGTGCATGGTCTCTCTTGTATATGGCAATCAAGTTTTCAAAGCGGACTGAAGATTTACAAATAGGACAATGATCGCCGAACGAGTGATACATGAGCCACTGGTAAAGACAAGGCCAACAAAAGAGATGACCACAAGGAGTAGCGACGGGTTTTACAGGTCGTTGAAAACAAACGCTGCATTCAAAATAACTCTCACAATTGTTAGGACAGGAAGAAGAGAAGGGCGTCTCCATATGTGAAATCAAAATCGTTGGGAGAGTAGGCAGAGGTAGAAAAAGAGACCTATTTTTTTGGGTCAAGGAAGGAGAAGATGGAGGCAAGAGGAGGCGGAGGAGAAACAGAGAAAGGCTAGGTTTATTTAGTTTGAAAATAAGATCAAAGCAAATCTATTTGATTTCCCGGATTCCAAATTTTGATCCCACATCGCAGGACCTCGATCCGGTCCTCGGTCCAAAACCTGATTTCCCGTCGGTTTTTGGTCCGGTCCTCAGTCCATGGCCCGAATTTCCGAAAAACCGGACCGAGATTTTAAATGCCAATTAAAATCGTTGTTCCGTGGTCGTGACTTTGTGTTCCAGCAGGCAGAATCATTGAATCAAGCTCGGTGCTCGGTGCTCGGTGCTCGGTGCTCGGTGCTCGGTGCTCGGTGCTCGGTGCTCGGTGCTCGGTGCTCGGTGCTCGGTGCTCGGTGCTCGGTGCTCGGTGCTCGGTGCTCGGTGCTCGGTGCTCGGTGCTCGGTGCTCGGTGCTCGGTGCTCGGTGCTCGGTGCTCGGTGCTCGGTGCTCGGTGCTCGGTGCTCGGTGCTCGGTGCTCGGTGCTCGGTGCTCGGTGCTCGGTGCTCGGTGCTCGGTGCTCGGTGCTCGGTGCTCGGTGCTCGGTGCTCGGTGCTCGGTGCTCGGTGCTCGGTGCTCGGTGCTCGGTGCTCGGTGCTCGGTGCTCGGTGCTCGGTGCTCGGTGCTCGGTGCTCGGTGCTCGGTGCTCGGTGCTCGGTGCTCGGTGCTCGGTGCTCGGTGCTCGGTGCTCGGTGCTCGGTGCTCGGTGCTCGGTGCTCGGTGCTCGGTGCTCGGTGCTCGGTGCTCGGTGCTCGGTGCTCGGTGCTCGTTAGTTTGAAAATAAGATCAAAGCAAATCTATTTGATATCCCGGATTCCAAATTTTGATCCCACATCGCAGGACCTCGATCCGGTCCTCGGTCCAAAACCTGATTTCCCGTCGGTTTTTGGTCCGGTCCTCAGTCCATGGCCCGAATTTCCGAAAAACCGGACCGAGATTTTAAATGCCAATTAAAATCGTTGTTCCGTGGTCGTGACTTTGTGTTCCAGCAGGCAGAATCATTGAATCAAGCCTTCCAGAACCAGACTTCCAGTTCCAGTTGTTCGGTTCCAGCAGCCAGATCCAGCACCCTCGCCTCGCCCTCGGGGCTCGGTGCTCGGTGCTCGGTGCTCGGCTCATTCCTCTCGTTCAGAAAGGTTTATTGCTGTAAGATTCAACTCCTTATATCACCGAAGCATTTTATGTTATCTTTTTTTATTCTTTGAAAACTCAAAGCTCCTTTGCCTATTTGGCTGGTTTGCTTATTCGAGCATAGGGTTTTATTCGGAAGATTTTCTATAAATTAAGCTTGATCGTTTTTAATTTTTTGGTGGATCGAGGGAGTTCTGTATTGGGTTTGATCTCTAGGGTTTTGGTTTTGGGAAAACGAGATCTGGGTTTGCATCGTATTGTATTGTATGTACGGGGTGAATTTCAGTTCGTTTCGAAATAAAGATCAAGCGAATCTTTTTTTTTTTTTTTTTTTTGCGGTTCTACAATGTAGTTGATGGATTTCAAAATTTTTTGCCGTAGATTTAAAAAATTTAATGTTTTACAAAAACAAAAGGAAGAGATGTGATGAACGGGGACCGTACCAAAATTTCGATAAGATTCCCAGTTTGAAAAAAAATTTCTCGAAACTTCGGTCCTTTTTTATTCGGGCTTGAGACCGGACCGAACTGAATCATGTGGATCCCTAATTTAATGGGCTCATTTTGGTAATTTACCGTCCATTTATTTATTTATTTTCTTTGGAAATGTTAACCATGATAAGACTTTAATAGGGAAGGGAACATGTCAAAAATGGTTATCTTTTTAATAAATTGATTGGACTTAATTTAAATATTTTTAAATTAAAATCTATTGAGAATATTATTTTAATTTTTAAAAACTAAATATTATTTAAAATAAATTTGAATCTTCAAGAAATTCAAACGACACAAGATATATAAAAAATAAATAAGTTTTATTTTTTTCATTTTGAAATCTGACTCTAATTATTAAAATAGTTAGTGAAAATACTCGTAAAGTAAAGCTTGTGTGCGAAGAAAGAGCTATCGATGATGACTCTCTACCCCTCTCTATCTCTCGTGTGTTGTCCGAAGAGTACATGCGCGTCCCAAGTCTCGAATAGCCGAGATTAATGTGTACGTATAAATTATAGACAATGATACGCTTGAAATAAAATTATGTATAGAAAATATCAGAGATAGTTCAATATAAGGCAACTTTCTGTCTCATACATGTGTGGGGTTTTGGTTGGTGTTCATAAACGACCAAGATTAGTGCATGCACGTAAATTTGTATGTAAGTTTATTTATTTAATGTAAATGCAAATCTATATCCCAACCTTATTGGTCATTTAAAATAGGCATTCGGAACCATTTTTTTTTTACAAAAAATAGATTTTGTATGTTTACTTTTTGTTTAAAATAAAGATTTATCGATAGTCTATTTCATATATTTGCTGTCATTATTCTATATGCAATTAGATAACGGAAGATTGAGATTTTACTTCTTCGATCGGAAGGGGCTTGCTCCTCCATATTCTAGATTTACAAGTTCAGTTAGAAAGGTTCAACCAATGTTAGCTAAAATCAAGCAACATTTTATTTTTTGTAAGGTGTAGAAATAGATAAAAATTTAAAAGAACAACAATTTTATATTGTAAGTTGAAAATTGAAAGTGTAAGAGAGAACTACCCGTGTGGATCGAGAAGCTCTATTATAGCATTTGTTGCAGACATGGAGTGTTATGAATCGAGCAATAAATTAAAATAGAAAATAAGAAAGTGAAATTCTATGATTTATATAAAAATATTTAAAGAAAAAAATCACGAATAAATGATGTATCACTGTGTGAATATTGAATTATAATTTGGAGTTTTATTATTGCAACTCACTTGAATTTATATAGTAAATAGATTCTGTATTAGTACTGAACTCTAACAGGCAAGCGAGTATTCGAGAATCGTAAATATGTTAAGTCTACTCGCCTTGATTGGTAACTTCACCGTGACATTGTTAGGAACATAATTAAGGAAAAAGCAAAGAGAATCGTAAATATGTTAAGTTTACTCCAATCTTGATTGCTTCGTACGTTAATAGAAAAACATCTTAAAACCTCTCTTTCCAGACGTATTGACCCAGACAGTATATTTAACAACACATCATTGAACATTCATGGAGGAGATATATCAATCCAACCATGGCAGCTATGGTAGACTGTTTTCATAAAACATTCTTCATTAAAATAGTTTTACCTGCACCGCCGAGGCCTGACAGTGTCTCTTTTCTTGAATTTAGGAAAAAAAACTAGAAATTTGGTGTTTTTCCCAAGTTGATTGCTTGTTTCCACCCTTGATGTTTTACCACTAAAGTGGAGTGATTCTATGCTTTACATAATCACCATAAATTCTCCTGCTCAAACAATTTTTTTGAAAGTAAGATCTAAATCATATCAAAGAATTAACTCTTATGCTATCAATGAACTGGGTTCTGAAAATAGTCCATATTCAGGCTAATTACTATCAAGTTCAGGCTAATCTAGTCCCCAAAGCACAGCAGAGTTCTCCGACTGCTTGTTATTATACAAACTTTATTTGATTCCCAAAGAACAACAACCCTATTGAACTATCTTCCTAAACAACAAAGATATGAAATTGACTAATTATCCAAGCAATCAACTACACACAACTTCCAAGTAATAATAAACTCATAAATTTTGATAATTTCACAAGTATAACGTAGAGGGTTCATGATAAATCAGAGTAGATAACGTCAGAAAGCTCCCGATGAATGATATTAAAAAAAGTGAAAGAGGGAAGAGAAAAAAAGAACCAGTTTTCTACCTTTCATTTGCTTCAGAAGGTGTCTTTGCTACAATAGACAAAGCGTGAAGGCCAGTCTGCAACTCCTCCTGCAATAAATTGTAAATAAGCCTATGCCTTTTCACCAAACTCATGCTTTCAAATTCCTCGGAAACAACTTTCAGATTGAAATGTGTTTCTCCATCACTGCCTCTGACACCAGCATGTCCAGCATGCTGGTAAGAGACATCTTCAATTTGCAATTCGATTGGATTGAGCTCTTTCTCCAGTTTCTCTTTTATTCTCCTCCCTGATCCCTCTACTTCCTAAATCTCCTGAAATGGAATCCACAGGAGTACTAACAATATTTGAACTCAAATTTGAGTCATTGGTTGCGATTTCAACATCCGCGCTAGAATGAGATTCAGGAGTTTCATTCTGGCCGGGATATGGTACGTCCTAATTGTCATTTTGACTGAGGATCAGGTGAAGCGACTACTTTTGAAGTTGCTGCTGGTAATTTCACATGCGATGACTTAATTGTGTAAGATGATACTTTTGGACCTACTTTCGTAACTGATTTGGCTTAGATGATGTGGTACTCCTTTTCGTAAATGCCAAATATTGATTGGCAATTGTTTTATTTTTTTTGCAATTAATGAAGATTGAGTAATCAATCTATGCAAGGAAGATTGATTTATGGAGAGTATGGTATCACGGCATTAAAAGAAATTATTTTTGGAAGGTCGATTTGAAGATTGCGGGGAATTGTGGGGCTGTTAGGGTCAATTGTGATAAGATAAGAGATCACGGCAATTTTGAGATTCATTCATGATTCCTTGCTAGTGCTTTCCGACTAGCACTTTCCTGATTCATTCCTGATTTCGTGGGACGCGGTTTTCTCTTTTTGTGCGATATGTTTGGAGAGAATATTGGAGATAAAAACAGAAAGATTCGATGCGCATTATATGATGCATTCTTCTCTCACGTTTAGTTCTGCCGCGAGCCATTTTTTTTATCCGGTCTGTGAGAAACTATATATACACTCTGTTTTGATTGGATTTCATTATTTTTTTAGTGTTGACTGATTGCATCTAAAGACGACGTTGAGTGTAACTGACGGTGTCAAAGGTGCATTCCTTGTGATTTTCATTAAAACTCAGTCTCAGGAGGAGGCTGCTTGGAACTCGGGAGGAGTTCTGATCGTGGGCAAGGAGATTTTATCATATACGGATTTCGAGAGGGATCGATGTCAAGACGAGGGGAGCTCGTAAAAATAGATTCACTGGAAAAGTTAAGAAGAGGCGGCGACAAAGAAACGAGGGAGTCTTGCTTTGTGTTAGACCGAGTGTCTTGTAACTTTGTAAACCCTGTTAATTGTTTTTTTAATCTAGGTGTGGCCCCGCAGACGTAGGCAATTGCTGAACTGCGTTACCAACTTCTTGTCTCTTTATTTTCTGCATTTTAATATTGTTCATTATCGCTTTTATTATCAGTATCTAACCTAGTATCCCAACCCACTAGGACACTTGTATCTAACCTTGATCTTTCACTTTTGAAAATAATAGGTTCATCTTCGCTATAATCAAGATCAGAATTTTGCTCCCATGATGACCCATTATGGCTTTGGAACGTTGAGTTTTTTCCTTCTGACAGTAAATGATTTTCCATAGATGGTGTGTTATCCCTTTTGGAAGCAATGGAAAAGTCTTCATCAACTGATTCATCCACCAAGTTTGCTTTTCCAGAAACTTGAACAGCCATTATGCAATCATATACAGAGTGAGCTGAAAGTATATGGCATCAATTCTAAAAAGAAAAAGAAAAACAAACTTCTACGAAGAATTCAACGAATCTCTTTTGACTATTTATAATATGAAAACTTATTATGTCCCTTTTGGCATGTGCAAAAAAAAAAAGTACTAAAACCATTACGATGATTCTTACAAAATTTCTTATTCGTAATACAGTGAAAAGCCTCAAAGTGCTTAATTTGTCTCAGAATGGTAGAGTTCGTAATGTTTTCAGTCGTTCATTGAGAAAACTGTTTCATTTTCCTCTATTTTTCTCTCTTTTCTAACTTTCATTTAAAGATAACTAGTATAATTCAACTTCAATTCATGCATATTGTGTCTCCGACTAGCTAATGCTCTTATGTCACATCAAAATAAAGTCCTATAAAACAGCCTGAGCTACAAGACAAATGCAGGAGTACTAATATAACTAGTTTGATTCTAAAGACTACATGATTTAAATTAAAAAACATTTTAAAAAAAAAAACACTGCAGTTCTTTCCTTCATCCATTAACCTTGATATATGCAAAAACCAAAAAAAAAAAAAAAAAAAAGAACTACAAAGCCGCTTAATCAACACAAACCTAAAAGAATCAAAGAGTAAACATTAATGAACACGAACAAAACAAATTCACATATCCAATATTAATCAAAAATCTAGAACCAACAAAAACCAAAACAGAAAGAACTTGTGTAAAGATTGACAACAATGGCAATAATTTACCCTAACTAAAAGGGTAAAATCCAAAATCTGGATTTAACTTTAATTTTTCGTGCAAAAAATAGCTCAAAGTATTGAAAATGAACAAAAAAAATAGATTCATGGCAAACCGATATGCCTCTGCGGATAGTTTTCCGAAGGAGAACGATTTGCAGCGTTCGGGAACGACAAACTGTTATCACCAAGGGGGCACTTGTGAGGTGAAGACCCTTCGTATACGGTGATAACGGTTTGCCGCGTGGTGAGAACAGCAAACCGTTCTCACCGAAGGGGCACTTGTGAGGGTGAAGACCCCCCCGCGTTCACGTGCCCTCATTTCGTGGTGATCCTCTAAACTTCAAATGGTCATAACTTTTACTATAGGTATCTGTTTTGGATTGTTAAGATATTCAATTTAGAGCTCGTTTGGGTGTCGATACCACGGGGG
>CM039511.1:7425324-7466341 GCA_022432975.1 Begonia masoniana | reverse complement strand
CCGGCTGGGCTAGCATCCCTCGCGTCAAATTGGTACAATTATTGTACCACATGCGTAAACACGAGTCTTTGTATCTTTTGACGCGAATAAATATTGTAGTTATATAATATATCTGAAAAATATATCTTAAAAACACATTCAACACGCGTGATATAGTTAGGAATTTCAATCAGAACCATGAACAATCTAAACATACTCCCCCACCCAATTGAGATGTGATTGATCCTGCGCAATCACGAGTCAAAAGGTATGTTATCGAGTGTTGTCCTCTTTCGATAACAATGGCCGCATGCCCACAGAATTTTGGAAGATATTAGTCAGAATTCGATACGCATGCACATTTATGGTCCGTTGATAAAATGGGTAAGTCCTCAATCAGGTTGAAGACAAAGTCTTGAACCCTGGAGTGGAAGTGACTCTTTGTTTTCCTTGTGTTGCATTGTGCTTGGCGTACGTCAAGCGCATGCCTTCAATGTAAGCCTCTCCACTCTTGGGACCAAGGGTAGGGCGTTTATGTCATCGTGACCTAACCAAACCCACCAACTCGCAAAAGGAGAATTGTTGGGTCATGGTTGCAGGGTGGGTTCATCCTGTCCTTGATGCTCCTTGCTTCAAAAGTTATGGAGAAGTTAAGTAAGCTGCTATCCGATTGAGCGCTTGATGCGTGGATGTAGAAAAAAAAACACTACGATTAGAGAGAAACCCTGAATTTTAAAAAGTCTTTTGTAATTGAATATCCAATATGAAAAAAAAAAGATAATTAAATAAGAGTCAGATCCTCCTATAATTTAGGAAATGAATTCAAAAAATTAATAATTTTGAAACTAAACTCTAACTAACATTATAATTTAGAATAAACTTTTACTTGGCGAAATTGAGGCCGGAAAAAAAAAAAAAAAAAAATTTTGGAAAATTGTTGTTTTTTGCCTGAAAGTGCGGTAGATCATAAGCATTCTTATGTTCTTTTTAATAAAAAATCAGACAACAAAAAACAAACAAAAGAACTTGTGTAAAGATTGACAACGGCGATAATTACCCTAACTAAAAGGGTAAAATCCAAAATCTGGATTTAACTTTAATTTTTTGTGCAAAAAATGGCTCAAAGTATTGAAAATGAACAAAAAAAATATGTATTCATGGCAAACCGATATGCCTCCGCGGATAGTTTTCCTAAGGAGAACGATTTGCCGCGTTCGGAGAACGACAAACTGTTATCACCGAGGGGGCACTTGTGAGGTGAAGACCCCTCGCGCACGATGATAACGGTTTGTCGCGTGGTGAGAACAGCAAACCTTTCTCACCGAAGAGGCACTTGTGAGGGTGAAGACCCCCACGCGTTCACATGACCTCATTTAGTGGTGATTCTCTAAACTTCAAACGGCCATAACTTTTACTATAGGTATCCGTTTGGGACCGTTAAGATATCAAATTGAATCTCTCGTCGAGTCCCACACATTTCATTCAGCCTCCAGCCAAAATGAGCCGAGCAGAGCCCGACACAGCTAATGAAAAGAACAGTGAAATTCTAAGTTTCTTTAGAATGTCATTTTGGATAACAGACATAAAATCAATTAAGTTGCAAAAAGGTAAACAAACAATGAGTACAAGAGCACGAAGTTACTGTTACCGAGTTCCCCGACAACATTGAAAAATATTTTAAAATTGATTTGTTGAAAAGAAAATCTTGACAGTTTAGCTTTGACAACATCAATCAAATTTGTCCACGTGGATAAGTGGAAATTGACAAAGGAAGTAAACTCGGCGCCTCAAGGGGAGGCCACGTATAAGGAATTATTGGGAAGATGGAGTTGGTAGAAAGAAATTTTTTGTTTCACTATTTGGCCCAAGATAAATCAAGCGGCAAATTAGGCTGATGACTTTAAACCAAGTGTTTAGTAAGAATTAACCCAATTTTATTCTCTTTTCAATTTTTTCAATATTTGTTTTGTTTCATTGAATAGTTGATTTTTTTTTTCGCAAAAAAAAATTTTGGGGTACGTTGAATTCAAAATCAACACACTATTCATGAAAAATTTTTAGGTTGGTAATTTCGAGTTCAACTACGCCACACAAGGTAGGTCTTAGGGTCCAAAAAAAATTAATAAACAATAACGAGCATTGTAGGTCTGGATTTGAGTACTATAGCACCCAGCGCCAGAGAGTGTCTTGTACCACTCATTATAATGCGCAATAAGGCTCATTACAAATTCTGTTATAACCGCGTGGTGAAGTTTCTTCTGCCCGTGGCAATTCGTTCTTATAAGGGGGGAGAAAGTATCTCTTTCTCTACTCTCTTCATTCTCTCGAACCTCATTTCAAAGACGATGGACGGAGACTTCAATCATCCCCTTGGAGGCAGATGCAGACGCGGACGAGGAAGAGTAGGAGTTTTCCCCTTCAAACTTCTTATCTGGTTTTGTCGCCACTTTTCTTGCGTTCGCCTTGTTTTACCTGTGGCTAAAGTTACTAGGCGAAGCCTGAGCTGAAGCCGGCGAGGAGATCCTGAGTTTGGCTGGGTTTTTTTTCTGCTACTTTTTTCTGCGGCTTCTTCAAAAACGAAGAGTCAGAGGCGGAGGCGGAGCTGTAGCCGGCGTGATTTTAGGGTGGTTTTATTTCATATTCTTTGTTCTTCTTGCGTTGTATCTACTTGCAGGCATGCTTAGTGGATACCCCCTGGCTTTTGTAGTCATCGAGTTTTGTTTGAAGATGTTTACTTACGTTGTGGTGGTACTCATGTTTTTTGGCGTGAGACAAATGCGTCATCCGAGTTGATTTCTGTTTTATCTACTCACATCAACAGTCATTATTAACATTTTAGTTAGGATAAAATGCAAAATCTGGATTGATATTTAAGTCAAGTGCAAAAAATGGATCAAACAAATGAAAATGGACAAAAAATGGCTATCGGTGTGAGTAGATAAAATCGAAATCAACCCGGATGACGCATTTATCTTGCGCTAGAACACATGAGCACCACCACAACGTAAGCAAAGCATCTTCAAACAAAACTCGATGACCGCAAAAGCCAGGGGGTATCCACTGAGCATGCCTGCAAGTAGATACACCGCAAGAAGAACAAAGAATATGAAATAAAACCACACGAAAATCACGCTGGCTGCAGCTTCGACTCCGCCTCTTGACTCCCCATTTTTGAAGAAGCCGCGGAAGAAAAAAGCAGAAAAAAAAACCCGTCAAACTCAGGATCTCCTCGCCGACTCCAGCTTTGGCTCCGGCTCCACCTTCGCCTAGTAACTTTAGCCACAGGCAAAACAAGGCGAATGCAAGAAAAGTGGCGACACAACCAAATAAAAAGTTCGAAGAGGAAAACTCCTACCCTTCCGCCTACGCGTCCACGTCTGCGTCTGCCTCCAGAGGAATGATTGAAATCTCCGTCCATCGTCTTTGAAATGGGGTTCGAGAGAATGAAGAGAGTAGAGAAAAAGATACTTCCTCCCCCTTATAAGAACGAATTGTCACTGGCAGAAGAAACTTCACCACGCGGTTATAACAGAATTTGAATTGAGCCTTATTGCGCATTACCATGAGTGGTACAACACACACTCCCTGCAAGATTTGAGGTATCCTCTGGCGTTGGGTGCTATAGCACTCAAATCCAAATCTACGGTGCTCGTCATTATTCGTCAATTTTTTATTACCCTAAGACCTACCTTGCGTGGCATAGTTGAACCCGAAATTACCAACCTGAAAATTTTTCATAAATGGTGAGTTGATTTTGATTCAACGTACCCTCAATTTTTTTTTTTTGCAAAAGCCAAAATAAAAAATAATCAACTATTCAATGAAACCAAACAAAACAAACATTGAAAAAATTGAAAATGGAATAAAATTGGGTTAATTCCTACTAAACACTTGGTTTAAAGTCATCAGCCTAATTTTGCCGCTCGATTTATCCTGAGCCAAACAGTGAAACAAAAGATTTCTTTCTACCAACTCCATCTTCTCAATAATTCCTTATACATGGCCTCCCCTTGAGGCGCCGAGTTTACTTCCTTCGTCAATTTCCACTTATTCACGTGGACGAATTTGATTGATGTTGTCAAAGCTAGACTGTCAAGATCTTCTTTTTTCCTTTCAACAAATCAATTTTAAAATAGTTTTCAATGTTTGTTTGGGAACTCGGTAGCAGTAACTTCGTGCTCTTAAACTCATTGTCTGTTTACCAAAATGGCATTCTCAAGAAACTTAGAATTTCACTGTTCTTTTCCATAGCTGTGTCGGGCTGGGCTGGACTGGTGGTTGACCTGGATCGAGCTAGAGAGTATACTACGGTTGGTTGGGTTGATATATTCATTCAAGTTATTTGCTTGCTTTGGCAATAGCTTTTCGCTTTAAGAGATGCTTTTGGATAATAAATGTTGTGGTTTATAATTCGTTGATGGAGAACATGTATCAAGATAAGTAAAACAAAACAGTTCACTTAGTTTATTTTACATACTTGGTTAAAAGTTAAACTTCTTAGGTAGGATTTTTTAAAATAATATTTAATTATTATCCAATCTATTATTGTCTTCACATGTTGTTGTTAATTATTATCTTCTCTATAATTTTTGAAAGTTTGTTATTTTGAAAATTAGTTGCCAATATTCATTATACGTTTTTTGTAATCAAATAAACTACAATAAATAGAATCTCCACCCTACCTATTATTAATATCAAAATCTTAACTAATATAAGTTTTTATATTACCTTTCCTTTTTTTTCTTTGATCTTGTTATAAAAATATGAGATAAGCTTTTTATCATGAATAAATAATTAACTTAAAAACACAGTTTCTTAAAGATTTCATTCACTACTCATAAATATAATACAACATAACAACATGGCAAGTATCTACAAATACCCAGTACAAGATTAAGTGCTAGAAGAATACATGTCGATTAAGGAGAAGCAGAATATCGAAAAATTCAGTTTAAGGAATTGATGAACATAAATGCCACTATTAAATATTTGTTAAAAAAATGCCACGTTGTAGTTTTTTATTATTTTATATTTTGACTCGAAATTATATATATATATATATATGATACTTTTGTGGTTTAATTAAAACTGAAACAAAAATTCAATGCATAATTAATAGAGTAAATAACAAGAAAAATTGTAATAATAAGCTTTAGAGCATTATAAATAAATGCATGATATTTGATCTTATAAATACATTTAAGTGAAAAAAAAGAACTTTTTTAGCATAAAAGGTGGTCCAAAGCAAAGTGCAGAGGACGAGACACGACGAGAATACTCTAAATTTGTAAAACTATGTGATTGGCTCCTCAACAATAATTTATGTGCTCTTCAAATTCCATAAAATTGACTAGTCTTATTATAGATATCTAAGATTTTTAATACAAATAAAGTAATTTAGATTGATAAGGATTCCGTGTTAACCGAAAAACCTCATTTTTTTCTCTCAAAATTGTGGAAATGATAGAATCTAGTTTCTTACTTAACTCTACCGTCGAGTATACTTTGTTATGGTAATAATATATCATAAATTTAGATCTCGAATAAGATCGCTCATATTAAAATAACGATGTATAAATATAAAAAAAATTAAAATTATGCATTCAGTTATCTAAATGAATATGAAAGCAACTCACATTAATAATTGATATGAAGGTTGTGAACGTCGACAGAAGGTTGTTCAACCGCTTAACTTATAGTTGAGAGGTTGATTAGTTGTTGTGTCATGGGTCTTTCAACTTGAATGAGAGTTTCTCATTCCCCGGAAGAATTGATGAGGACATCTTTTTATATATTTTTGTTATTTCTCACGTGTCATTCAGTTTTGTTATTTCCATGTGTCATTTAATATCGTCATTTACTATGTTAATTTATGTTGGTCTCTTCATCTCCTAGGATTTTCTTGTTATTCTAAATTACTCTTCTATTTAAATCTAGCATTGTAACTTAGGAAATAATGAAGTTGATAATTATGAATTGAATTGCAACGTGTTGCTATTTTCCAATCCTCTTTTCTCTCTAGCTTCCTCTCATCTTTCTTCTTGGCTATACTCTTTATTCTCTTTCTCCTCTTCTTCTTCCACTCTTATGTTATATTTTTTATTCTAATTTCGCTGCCTGCATTAGTCAGCTTCTATTTGGAGAGATTTAAATTTCCAAGATCGAGGTTTGCTGTGTTTTTTCTTACGTTTCTTTTCGTAGCTTCTTTTTTACCAAAATTGCCTCGGGGAGAACTAGACATTTGTATTTCTCTAGCTCAATGTCATTGTTGTTGCTGTTTGCTTACGCATAATGAGTATATAGACGAGTAAAATAAAATGGTTTACTTAGTTTATTTTGCATCCTTGGTTAAAGTTAACTTCTTATTTATTTTAAGTAACATAATATTTCGGTGGATTTATGAATTTTTTTTTACCTTCTTCAAATACTTGGTCTTTTTGTGATTTCATGAATTGACTATTAAACGCACTTCTTAAAATTATAACTATAAAAATTATAGGATAATTATTTTAATTTTCTGAGCAAGCATGATGACAATTTTAGTGTGAATCTCTAAATTTAAAATTTTTGACATCAATCAATCCAGGCAACTAAAATTCATACAGTAAGTATAAATCTGCACAATAAACCCAAAGAAGGATCTTCCATGTACGCAACGTAGAATTTCCAAGCACAAACAGAAGTTTCCACTAAAACACCATCTGAAATCAACATTTTCCCTCACAACCTTACGGAGAAATAAAGAATCGAAGAAGAAGCCACGCCAAAATATCCCAGGGGATCCCCTCGCCAGCGCTCCAGCTCCAGCTTCGGTTCCGGCTCCGGCTCCGGCTCCGCCCCCGCGTCTGCATCTGCCTCTAGGGGATGCTTGAATTCTCTGTACATCGTCGCGTTGGGAGCCTTTTTCATGGTTGTTGCAGGCGTGAGAAGAGTCTTTGAAAGAAAAGAATCCAAGAAACTAAACTAGGATGATCCTTGAAGAGGAAAGTGATCTTTGAATGTGCAGCTTAGAGAAGTGATCCCGAGGGAAAGGAAGTTGTTTGGCAAGGTGATGAAATGGCAGGTTCTGAAGAGGATAAGAGAATGGACCGGTAGGAGAAGGAAAGGGTGAAGAATTCAAATTAGAAGGGCTGGGAGGAGGGTTTTGATTCGGGGGTTTCAAAACTTGGGGTTTAGAGAGGATGATGAGTAGAGAAAGAGATACCAGTAGTAACCTCCACCTCTGTCTTCATCCCTTATAAGAACGAATTGACACGCTGGCAGAAGAAACTCTACGACACCGTTATAACAGAATTTGTTATCATTGGCTGTGCTTGTAGGGGTGTTTGTGGTCCGATCCGATCCGGATTTAAGGAAGATTGGGACCAGACCAATAAAATTCGGTTTTCAAATATTAGGACCGGGATGATTAAAAAAAATTTTAGGATCGAACAGGAATTTCGGTTCCGATTCTAGTCTGGTTTCGGGTTTCCCATTATAAATTTTTTTTAATAAAAAATTATGAATTCAAAAAAAATAAATAAACAAATAATCTATACTTTTTAGGGTGCTCATATCATAGTCATTAGTCCTGGACTAATAGTCCATGCCTTACAGGTATTAATATGGAATCAGCAATTCTGATTTCCCTATGCTCAAATACCTGCTATGGTTTGAGCAGCAAACGGGGTGTCCCTCCTATCTTTTTCCTTTGAATTCCCAAGGAACCCCCAACAAGAGTAAAATTTAATTGAACAACAGTAATCTCTACATTTTGATTTCATTAATGCTACTTGTTTCCATTCTATAAAACACATACAACAATTTATCAAACCAAGGCAATAATCAATCAGTGGACTGAAGTGAACCAAAAATCAAATTCGAGGGGTAAGGACAAAACAACTTACCTTACCTTCGTCCGTTTGAGATACCAGTCAAAAGACTTGTTGAATCTAGCTAGTATTTTTTCTTGGACTTCACTGTAAAATTTCTTTGTATCTGAAACATAAGGAAACATTTGATTGACAATGTCACGACCCGAGAGAGGGCCTAACAGAAACGCCAAGTTAAACGATCAACCTCAGGGAGGTCCACCGTCTAACCTAAGGCCGAGTGCGGAAGTTTACCAATAATCCAGGACCTCCTCGAAGCAACAAATATAAGAGAGTATAAACAATAATAGAAAAATAGGTTAATGAAAATAAATACATGCCAAAGTAAGATACAATCTCGAATGTCTTACATAATACAAAGCTGCAGGAAATAACAGGTGAGACTCTAGGGAAAATCCAAATACGACAGAGCTCACTTCCTAGCCTTCCTTCCTTTACCTGTAGATGGGAGAGTCGATGGGGTAAGTGACAAACTCAGTATGGGATGTTATAACTACCACTCAAGGATGCATGCCTCACAAAATCAATGCACGTTTTAAAAACCAAAACCAGTTTCCATGTTATCCATTTCTCTTCTTATTATTCAATTAAAACGATTCAGGAGTACCATATACAAACAAGTGTGGGGAGTACCACAACCACTGGGCAAAACCCTCTGATACTCTTAGCTGGGCCCCGCTAAAAGTGCCAGACGGTTACCTCCAGTAACAAACTCTAAATGGCACAGCAGAAAACAAATGCATGAACAATATCAAATGCATATATAAAACCCTCTGCATGCCAAACATGATAAATCTCATGACAAAACCCAAATCCAGCCCGTTGGCAAAGGCAAGTAAAACATGGCAACTCAAATCCAATAGGCAATATAAATCAGTGAAAAAGTATACGTGCCACAATATGCAAAATAATCATGCCAATAAAATGTCTACATCAATACTAGTGGTATCCTACCAAAAATAATATACGTGCATGCAATGCTAGGTATAACGCGGAAAGTAGAATAACCCATACCCCTGAGGCGAGACCTCCTATCCTCGATAAACCAAGGCTCCCCAAGAATTGCCTCGAACTCAGCAAAATTCCCTGAATCTGAGAATCAACACAAGAAAGGAAACCCGTTAATGTCCAATTGGGTCTAGAAACGATATAGAATGCGAACCAGGGCGAAAACGGGCCAAAACGGTTCGGGTTGACTTTTTGTTAAAAAAGTCAAAGTCGACGGTCAACGGTCAAAGTCAACGGTCAACTTTGACTGACAGGACCGGTTTGAGTTGGTCGGATCGGTTCGGGTCGAGCTGATTCGGTTTGGTTTGGTTTGGATCGGATCGGGTCAGGCCAAAATGGGTTCGGTCCGTAATGGACTGAGTTGACCCGGCCCGATGGACCTCTGTCAAGCCCGGCCCAGAAGACCATGGGGTCTGGGCCCAGCCTGGCCCGAGTCCGGATCGGGCCTGGCCAAACCCAATCGGGCCTAACTCGGCCCACGGTCGAGTTGACTCGACCGTCGATTGCCGAACGCCGACGAAGCTCCGGCGACCTCCCCGCGACGAAAAAATCACGATTTCTAACCTGTTCTTCGCCAAAATTTGTTTCCGACGCGATCATAACCTTCTTTCCGGTCTAATCCTGCCAAAAACACCGAAAATCCGACCCCAAAACTCAGATCTAACAAAACCTAAAAACCCGAAACTTCCAGACGAAAAATCGAGAGATAGAGGGTTCACCTTCGAAAATACCCTTCGCCAATGTTAATCTACTCTTCGAGACGAACGTTTTGACACCAAGATCTCAACGAACGTAGATGGATCGGACGTCGGCGATTTCTCTCTCTCGATCGGCTTTCTCTCTTCTCTCTCTCTCTCTTTTGTTCTCTGGTTTCTGTAATACAGCCGACAAGATAAGGTTTCTGAAGGAAACCTTATCTTTTAACTTTTCTTTTTATTATTTTATTTAATTCTTTTAATTTAATTTAATTAATTCTTTTGTTTAAATTCAAAATAAATTCATTTAAAGTTCGTTCATTAGATTTCAATTCCTACCGAAAATTAGCGAAATTGATCCCAATATTTACACTTAAAAATTGCAAAAAATTTTATCCAAATTTTACGACCACTACAAAATTTGGCAGACTTTACAGACAATCTTGAAATCATGAACATGAATACTGCAAAGCTAACTTAACACTACAATAAATATCTCCAGAGCATGAGTAGCAATTACATTTTCCAGATTAATTTTATCAAAAACATAAACGTCACAGTTAGCCCCAAACTTACATAATCGAGAGTGGCTTGCTTCAGTTTTAGCTTCAGTTTCTGTAGATTACAAAATGTAATAAATAGATCAGGTTCTTACTCTACAGAAACTGAACGAGGGAAACAAGAGCTTACCTTCGTCGGTAACTCGGTTCTTCCTTCATAGTCTGACGAAGAGAGTCGCGGCGACTGCGATGCGAGAGAGAACTTAGCAGAGAGCGTGGCTGGGCTGAGCTGGGCGACTGCGAGGTGCGAGTGCGCGATGCGAACTGCGACTACGACGTGCGATGTGAAGTTGCGAACTGCGAGCGAGAAATAGATTAGGGTTTGGCGCATTGAAACTGATCAGTGATTACAAGCCGGTTCGGGTATTAGTGGAACGTTGTTCAGTATTTCCAGCAAGAGCATTTGTGTGACTTGTGCTCGAGGGTTCAGGCCAACCCTGGCCCAGTTTGCTTTCAATTGATCAAACAATTTTTTAATAAAAGCAATTTCTTAATTCCTTTTAAATTGAATTTAATTTAATTTTTTTAATTTTGGTGATCAATAAATTTTTGTTTAAAAAAATAATAATAATTAAGTTTAAAATGTTTGATTATTTTAAAAACAAAATCAAGGAAAATCAATGGGTATAAAAGATAAATATGGTAAAATTATTCATAAGATTTTACCATATAAATTCAACAAACATGACTTTCATACCCTCTTCATTTAAAAACTTAGGCCTTGAAGAAGATTTTTGGTTGTGTTAAATTATAGCCATAATACATGTATCCATTTCAATTCATCAAATCACAAAAAGGCAAGTACTTGAATAAGGAAAAACAAAATCATAAATCCACCGCAATATTATATTACTTAAAATAAATAATAAGTATTATAAAAAACTTATCACGAATATTTAGCAACTAATTTTCAATATAACAAACACGACCTTGATCCGGTCCTCGATTCAAAACCTGATTTCTCATCCGTTTTTGGTCCGTCCCTTGGTCCATGACCTGAATTCTTGAAACACCGGACCAGACCGAGATTTTAAATGCCAATTAAGATTATGGTTGTTTGTTCCGTGGTCGTGACTTCGTGTTCCAGCAGGCAGAATCATTGTTCCAGCTGTTCGGTTCCAGCAGCCAGATCCAGCGCCCTCGCCTCGCCCTCGGTGCTCGCCCTCGCCTCGCCTCGGGCCGTCGCCTGCTCGGTGCTCAGCTCATTCCTCTCGTTCAGAAAGGTTTATTGCTGTAAGATTCAATTCCTTATATCACCGAAGCATTTTATGTTATCTTTTTTTTTTCTTTGAAAACTCAAAGCTCCTTTGCCTATTTGGCTGGTTTGCCTATTCGAGCTTGGGGTTTTTATTCGGACGATTTTCTATAAATTAAGCTTGATCGTTTTTAATTTTTTGGTGGATCGAGGGAGTTCTGTATTGGGTTTGATCTCTAGGGTTTTGGTTTTGGGAAAACGAGATCTGGGTTTGCATCGTATTGTATTGTATGTGCGGGGTGAATTTCAGTTCGTTTCGAAATAAAGATCAAGCGAATCTTTTTTCCTGCGGCTTCTACAACGTGGTTGGTAGATTTCAAAAAAAATTTGGCGTTGATTTAAAAAATTTTAATGTTAAAAAAAAAAAAAAAAGAAAGAGACGGGAGGAACCGGACCGTACCGAAATTCGGCTTCCGTTCCGAGTTTTGAAATTTTTTTTCTGAATTCTCGGTCTGATTTCGAGTGGGTTCATAATTTTTGAAATAAAATTATGTATAGAAAATATCAGAGTAGTTCAATATAAGGCAACGATCTGTGTCATACATGTGTGGGGTTTTGGTTGGTGGTCTTAAATGATCAAGATTAGTATATGCATGTAAATTTGTATGTAAGTTTATTTATTTAATGTAAATACAATCTATATCCAAACCTTATTGGTCATTTAAAGTAGGCATTCTGAACCTTTTTTTTTTTTTTTTTTTTTTTTACAAAAATAGATTTTGTATGTTTACTTTTTTAAAAATAAAGATTTATCCATAGTCTTTTTCACACATTTTCTATAATTATTCTACATACAATTAGAAAACGGAAGTTTGAGCCTTTACTTCTTCGATCGTAAGGAGCTCCTTGACATTCTAGATTTACAAATTCAGTTAGAAAGCTTCAACCAATGTTTGCTCAAATCAAGGCGCATTTGATTTTTTGTAAGGTGTAGAAATAGATCAAAATTTAAAAGAAAGTTTGTTATCATACATTTCACATCATGAATTTAACAAATTAAAGAATGACAATTGTACGTTGCTGACCTCTCTCCAAATCTCCATCATGAAATTTTTGTCAATTGCCATCAAAACTTAGGCCGGGAAGTTTGTATGCGAAGTTAAGAGAGAACAACCCATGGGGATACAGAAGCTCTGTATAACATTAGTAGCAGACATGGAGTGTTATGAACAGAACAATAAATTAAAAGTGAAAATACGAAAGTAAGATTCTACTATTTATATGGAAAACTTTAAAGGAAAAAATCACGAATAAATGACTTATCACTGTGTGAATATTGAATTAAAATATGGAGTTTTATTGCTTCAACTCACAAAATTAGTACCGAACTCTAACGTGCAAGCGAGTATTCGAGAATCATAAATATGTTAAGTCTACTCGCCTTGATTGGTAACTTCAACATGACATTATCAGGAACATAATTAAGGAAAAAAAAATACAATCGGTTGAAGCAAACTCGAAGACCAATCAAGCAACGAAAATGACACATGGAATATAAACTATATAATGAAAGCTCAAAAATCACGTAAGTACATATAATTAGTCATGACACATGTAATCGAACCAATCACGCAAAACTCTTAACATAGTTTTCTTTTGTCATTAAAATGCATTAGAGATGATGCTCGATATTTTTTGTCAGTGATAAAAAAAAAAAAATTGTTCGTCAAAATTGTAGTCAACGCTTCATCATTTTACCTAGTAAGCACGGAATATCATTGTAAGTTAAAAGAGTAACAAAAAAACTGTTTATCCAATCATAAAACTTGAGACATCCAAGAATGCAAAGCACATAACATTATCGTATATTTGTCTGAATTTGCAGTTATTATTTGTGAATTGCTATGTATTGTGTAACATGTGAACATGAGCATCACACCCACATAGTCCATGATTATGAGAAATGGTATTTTATTTTTGGAAAATGTTCATTTTAGACCCTTATGAGATTATTAGGTCATTTGGTCCATAACATTTTTTTTTACCCAATCAAACCCTATCGTATACACCGTTTGCAATTCAAACCATCCCGTTAAATTCTCCGTTAAATTTTACACGTACTCTGCGCGTGTTCTGCTAAAACTCCCAAATACCTTTCTTTGCCTTTCCCTATTGAAAACGAGTTTTCGCAAAATACCAAAGGCTATCTTCGACAATGGCCTAGCTAATCTCCCAACCTAGGGGTGAGCAAAAACCGGAAATTGGTCCAGTTCTAGTCTGTTTTGCAATCAAATAATAAAAATTCGGTTTTTTTAAGTAGAACCGAAAAATCCGGTTCGGTTTTCGGATTTACAGATGCAAAATCGAATTAATCCCAGAACCGGATTTATTACCCAAAGCCCTAAGGCTCTGCTCCTGCCTCTCAGTCTCACACTCTCACTTCGCTCGCTCACTGCACAGATCGCCGCTCCCAAGCTCTTCAGAAATCAGATCGCTCGACTCTGTCTCTTGCTGCTCGCGCAGTCGCAGTTCGCCGTCGCCGACGCCGAACCACTCAGTCTCTGTTTTGGATAATAAGTTAAAGGTAAGAATTCTCTGGTTTAGAGAACTCGAGAGACAGGAGAGAGCTTTGAAGTTTTGGTGTGATTCTTCCCATCCCCGAGGCCTGAGCACCTAATTTTAAAATTTTTCAAAATGTTTTTTTGTTTGTTTCTTCTCTGATTCTGTGTTGTTATTCTGTTCTGTTGTCTGGTTTCTGCTTACGATTTCTGTTTGCTGTTCTTGTTAGTGTTGCTTTTGTTTTTAAATCATGAAGATCAGCTGATGTGTATTTAATTTTTCTGATTGTTCTTTGTTTTTGTTTTTGGTCATTGCTGTTCTGTTTTATAGTCACATGCCCATTTGTGTTTCACCCATCAGCATGTTTGTTTAGTGTTCTCTTTTTAGTCATTTGAGTCAGCATCTTTTGTTGTTTGTTGTCTCTGTTATGCTTTTTTTCTGTTTCTGAACCGTAGTGTCTTGTTGTCTAGCATGTGATAGAATGTGTTATGCTTCAATTCAGAATGTTTGTTAAACAAGTTTTTGTGAAAACAATTTTTTTTTTCTACATTCAACATCATCATATAAGCTATCAACCTCAACTTTTGGTTTCAAACTAGGGATGGGCATGGTCCGGTCTCGAGCCGAAACGGGACCGGACCATGGGATTCGAGAATTTTATTCTGAATCCCAGAACCGGACTGTGCAAGGAATGAGACCAGACCGGACCAGACCAAAAAATTCAGACCAGTCCCGGTTTCTCCCATTATAATGCTGTATTTTTAAAAAATAAAAAAAAATGAAAGTAACGTATATTAAGCTAACTATGCATATTTAAAATTAAATCTATCAAATTCAATCTAATAATTTATGATTAAAATAAAATCTGTGTGTGAAGATATGTGATTGGGATTGCCGTTGAGGATTTCATCCCTCTATTTGACACAATTTTCTTGAGAAAATGACTAAAATTATGAAAGTCATTTTTTTTTTCCTTCAATCTGTCATGAAAAAGATATAAAAATCTTCCTAATTTTGTTCTAAATTTTGAAATGAAGATAAAGATGGCAAACGGTGAGGTATCGTTGTTATCCATCATACGTTTCCAGCCAAGGACCCTGCAAATGAAAGTTAATACTTCTTTTATCCCATAAATATCTGCATTTTTCTTCACTTAAATTACGATTTTCTTAGTTGATTTGAAAAAGAAATCTTAAAAAAAGGAAAGAAAATCCGACAGGCTTGCCTTAAAGCTGAAATAAATTGAAAATCCGACAGTGTTAGTGTTATTGTTATTTGTTAATTAGGTTCTCGGTCCGGTCCGGTTCGGTCTTTCGGGAATTTCGGACTATGGACCGTGGACCGGACCATTTCCCACGAGATTTCTTCTTTGAGGACCGATCCCGTACCAAAAATCTTCAGGAACCGCCCGAAACTGGACCGACACCTTCGGTCCGATCCGGTTCTCAGTCCGCGATCCGGTCTTGCCCACCCCTATTTCAAACCAGAGAAATAATGTAACGCCCGACATTTTTAAGAGAAAATAAAATGATAGGTGATTGTTTAATAAATAATTGTTTTAAGTAATTTAAAAGAAAAGTGAATAAATTTGGTTAATTAATTTAGATTCGGGCATTTCCAGTGAAATTAAGCCGTGGGTTATAATTAAGAACGAGATTTAACGGAAATTACGGAAGAGCAAAACGGTATATTAATGTTTAATAGGAATTAATATTAGGATTATTATTATTATTATTATTATTATTATTATGTTTATTTTAATAAAACACAAAACAACAGAAATGTTGTTTTGTGTTCGAGCTCCCCGCGAACGGAGACAGGGCAGGGAAGAGGGAGAAGAACGGCGACGCGGCGCCGTGTTCACCGGCGAGCTCCGACCTTCTCCGGCCAGACGGCGGCGACAGACGGTTTCCGGCCCGCCTCCGCGCACGAACCGAAGGTAAGGCTCGGCTTTCACTCTTTTCGGTTCGGTTTGGGGCTGTGTGTGACGAGCCGAATTTGGCTCCGATCGCCGGCCAATTTTGGTCCCTTCCGGCGTGGGTTTGCCGACCCTTGCACCGGTTATGGTTGATTGACAGTGTGGAGCTCAATTTGAGCGAAAATCAGAGGGCTCCGATTTAGGGCACTTCGGTTTTCGGTGTGAAGCCTCGGGTTTTCGATTAGTTTATGCTAATTGAGGCTAATTGTGGTTGATTGGTGAAGAAATTGGGGTGAATTGATGAAAAATCAAAAAAGGGGATTTTCGGTTTAAAGGGGCAGTTCGGGTTTTTGGATTTTTGACCTAGTTCCGGTTATTAGTTTTAAAATTCCTTTTGGCAGATTAAACTAGGTTATTAGATGAGTACGTGGCCGCTGGAATCGTTCGATTTCGATAACCGACGCGAAAGTTACGCACGTTCAAAGTTTCGGGTCGGTTTTACCAAACCCAAATTAGTGGCCCGTTTAGTTAGGTTTTCGTTGAATTAGGCTTGAAATAGTAGTTTGAGAGTAAATTGGTTAATGTAAGCCAGATTTAATGAAACTTGGATGTTTGTCATAGGTCGAGCCATAGGTGACGTGAGGTGCCAAACCCAGCAAGCTACAGAAGACAGGTAAGTTCTCGTGATCTTCTTTGGCCGATTGGCCTACACCGTACGTCGAATGTCGTCTCTAGGAGTTTTGGAGATGCGTATGTTTATTTGTTTTGGTTGGGTAGACAGGTTTAGTTGTTTATAGGTTATAGGTTACGATTTACAGTCTTGATGGTATACCTTATTGTTTGTTTGCTTTAAGATATAGAATTATTCATGCATCACGTGTTTTAAAGAAAAGCATAGAAAATGAATTTCTGCACATTGTTATAAAGATAATGCAAAGAATGAAAACGGCCATAAGGCTTACAGTTTACCGGCCGAAAGGCTTACAGTTTACCGGCCGAAAGGCTTACAGGCCGAAAGGCATACAGATTACAGGTCACGCGAGGTGGGGCTCAGGCACGGCTGTACGTGTTGTAAGCGTGTACCCCCCTCCTCTAGCTGGAAAGAGTAGTCCGCCCGCTGGATGAGCTCTCTCCGGTTAGAGGGATAGGATCTCGGTGACACCTACAGTGCATAGCATAGCATAGCATAGCATGACATAGCATACCATAGCACAGCATTTGCATTTACGAGTCTTACTGAGATTTTTATCTCATAGTGTATTGTATGGTGTAGGTGATTTCGAGGAAACAGGTGAGGACGATGTCCCTCCTCCAGAGGCTTGAGTCCAGTTGACGGAGGATGGCTGCGGGTGGTGTGCTGGCGCAGTCGAGGCTTGTTGACCCGTGGGGACAGTATGTATAGCTTTTGAGGGTTTTGGAAATGTTTTGGTATAATGAAATGTATAGAACATTTTAGGGTGCTTGGTCTGGTAGTTGATAGGTTATGTTTTAACATTTTTAAACGTTTTGAATACTGTTGTGGTGATTTTGAAAACAGGTGGGTTTGTTCATGTTTTAAACGTAACCACGCAGTTTGTTTTCATGAAAATGTACTTCATTTTAATCGTGTTTAGAGTTGGTTTTGGGCAGAGTTACGAGAACGTATGAATGTTTGGAAAGTTTATGAAAAATGTATAATTGAAATGGAGATAGAAATGATATTGTGAAGAAGTGATAAGTTGATAAATTGAGGAATGATAGAAGGTTGAGTGGTTTTATGTAAACTGTTTTTGTATGATAAATGAATTTTCTTTAAAGGTTTTCGAGGATATTTTTAATTGATTTAGAGGCTTAAAAAGAAAAATTTTATAGTACGGAAAATACGGGTACAGTATTAGGGTCGCTACAAATAACTTCATCTTACATTCACAAAGTAGAGAGATTGAGGCTGGTTTGTGGGTTTGAAACATAGGCTTCTTTCCTTTAAAAAGAACAATTGCAATGATGATGTTTGTGAGGTGTTTTAACCTCCAAACATGAGTCATACTAGTCATGCATTGCATGACTCGAAAATGAAACACATAAGTAACCTCAAGGCTATGTTATAGCTTAATTATTAACTTAATAATTTAATATATTCTTGGTGACCTTTTATCTTCTAGGGGATAATTTAAGCTTCCATCTTGAATTTACTTTAATTATATCTACCAACTGTACCAATATCACGATCCTATAATAAACTAACTTAATTCTTAAAATCTAGTAATTAATAAGTTAATAATTTCATACACAACAATGTT
The DNA here is from genome assembly GCA_022432975.1 of Begonia masoniana. NCBI lineage: Eukaryota > Viridiplantae > Streptophyta > Magnoliopsida > Cucurbitales > Begoniaceae > Begonia > Begonia masoniana. Next base: position 7,448,277 of record CM039511.1, on the reverse strand, counting down.
TAACATGAAATTCTACGTTAGAATTTTCGGGTATTACACTAGTAAAGACCAGGATCCTGTTGACTTAATTAGTGTTTAAGTGGAAATATGTTTTTGATGATGTATTTATATATGAATAAATTATTTGATTATGTTTATTAAATGAGAATTATGAATTATGCATTTGCTTCTAATCTGTTGGAAATGCCCTTGATAAGGGTATTTTAGTATTTAATGAATATGTTTAAGTGTACAGAGCTGAAATGTGTTTAACAAAGTGAATCAGTCTGCCGGTCACAAAACGACAAGAGCGGAGTCGTTTTTATTGTCTAAGTCCACTGGTCACAAAACGACAAAGGCGGATGAGCTAAAACTGAAGTACTTCACCGCTCGCTAAACGACAAGGCGGATAAGCAAATAGGAATTGCTACACCGCTCGCTAAACGACAAGGCGGATAAGCAAATAGGAATTGCTACACCGCTCGCTAGACGACAAGGCGGATAAGCAAACACGAAGAAGTCCTACGCTCGCTAAACGACAAGGCGGATGAGTAAAGCAAAATACTCTTCCGGTCACTAAACGACAAAGGCGGAAGACATCTACAATTTAATCATCCGACAGCGTTTTACAGTTTCTCATCCGATGCCGGTTCATGTGTTTAAGTTGTCTTATCCGATGCCAGTTCAATATTCTTTAGTTGCATCATCCGATGGCGGTTCAAGACTACAAATCAACTTTGTCTTCCGCCAGAATTCAAATTAGCTGCGAAGCTACAGTGACATCGTTTTCGCATTAACTCCAGAACTTTAATGGCGACGACGAACAACGATTCTAAATGCAACGGATATCTGCTTCAGTACGGATGATTCCCAATGGTAACTTTTATCCATTTCTAGTAGAAGCATTCAATTCGGTGAAGCAAAAATATACAGAGTATATAAGCAGAAGAAAAGGCTCGAAGATTAACTTTTGCCAATTTGAATTCTGAGCCCTAGCTGCGAAAGTTTAAACTCTCTGTATTTTTCTCTACATCTCTAAAACCTAACTTGAGATTCATCTTGTGAGATTGTAGTGTGAGCTAAATATTTTACAAACTCAAATCTGTTTAAGGCAGTGGATTGACGCCCGTGAAAGTTCAATCCAGAATTGTAAAGGCAGTTGATCGGAGCCCGGAATTCCGATCTATTTTTCTCACTGAGGAGAAGGTTAAGGATCTTCAAGGGGTGAACCTTGGAGCGTGGATATAGGCAAGGTTTGGCCGAACCACGTAAAAATCTTGTGTTGATTTTTTTTTTTCTCTCTCTCTCTCTATTATTGTTATTGATTGATTGCTGGTAATTAGTAATTAATAAAGGAAAAATCAAAAAGGTCTAATTCACCCCCCTCTTAGACAATACCGATCCTACAGATCCCACTTTAGATACAGTGTCTAAGAGCGGGATCCCACTGTTGAAGAGCGGACTCTTGCTCTAATACAATAATTTATGGAGCGGGATCTCGCTCTCCAAGACCGGGCTTAGGCATGAACATTTTTTAATAGAGATATGCTCAGCAATGATTGTTTTGTTAATGAAACATAGTTTAACAGCAAATTTGTTAATAAGTATAGTTTAAGGGCAAGTTTATTAATCAACCCATAGTTTAAATTTTTTTTGGTTAATTATCCTAGATGAATTAAATGTGGGTTGGGTGAGAGCATTTATTTTTAAGGTCATTCTTCATAGAAGTAATTGTGTATTAATTAGTATTTAATTATCCAATTAGTGTGCAAATGGGATCTTATTAAATTGTACAAGTTACTCATAATTTGTACCCTCTATGAATTAAAAGAACAAAAATGTTTCCAAATTCTACTTAGGCTGACCTTTTCTTTAAATACTCGAACAAAAAGGCAGTTTGATTTGAATACTTTTTTCCTTCTACAAAAGCTATTATAATGTCATGACCCGTAGATGATCCTAGACAGAAACACATAGTCAACACACTCTTTTATTTCTTATGTAACCGTTAATTTATTTACCGCTCTAATGGAATGAAGATAATGGAATGGAGACTTAAAAAGGCAAAATCTAAAGCAATGAGGCAAAGCCTTCATTTTTTTCCCTTTTATTATTTATACTCTCCTTCTCCAGTTCTCCTCTCACAGTCTCGCCCATTCCATTCAACACCCATTATTTAATTTTTTTTTTAAATTTATTTTATTATTTATGATAATTTTGTTTTTCCTTTTTGTGAACGATTTCAAGCTTTAATTCTCATATTTCATCGAGTGATCTCCGGTCTCAAATCAGAAACTTGAGATAGTGTTAACCAGAGAAAGAGAGGTGGAAATTTGAAGAGGCGAAGTTTGAGAGTTTCAAAGTTCCAACACTGTTTCTTAAGACCCTCTTCTCTTTCTTTGCTATTACAATTTTCTGTTTTTTTTTTTATTGTGATTGTCGGTTAGCTTCCTTGATCAGGATTGCAGAGCAGGCAACAAGCGAAAATCTCTAAATTTCAAAGTTTTATTTATTTTTTATGTTAACCTAATAACAGTTATATTCTAATCTGTAGACCGCGCAGCGTTACAATACTTTACATTTTGAAATCGATAATTTATTTGAAATTATGATAAGACTCGCTTTAAATAAAATAATAAAGAAATTAGATTTACTAATGCAATATTGTTCTTTATTGTCTAAGAAAAAAAAAAACATATAGTTTTGTTGGTGCAGGTAGATAAAAAACGAAATCAATCCCAATGACGCCTTGATATCCGACGATAATTAAGCATGCCTACCACCAAAAAGTAAACAAGCATCTTAAAACAAAAGCTGTTGACCCCACTAGCCAGGTATCTAAGGAGCATGACTCTAAGGTCATTGCGTTCCAAGTTTTCTCTTGAAGGTGAAAAAAAACTCCCTTTTAAAAATTCTAGATTTGTGTACCAAAAAATTATAAGTACCAAGCACTTGGCGACAAAAATAAACCTAGTAAGAGTAAATTCTTCTTCTTCTTCTTCTCCTACCATGATAAAATGTTGGTCTTGATCTTTCCAAGCAGGTGGATTTTGCCGGTGTCGGCGTGGGCGTGGCGGAATTTCTGTGTCAGAGATAGATTGGATGTCATCTGCGTAAATTGGAGTTAGTGTTTCGACACCAACGGAAGATTTACATACGGGACACTTGTGGAGGGGAAACAATTTATAAAGACAAGACCAACAAAAAATATGGCCGCAAAGAGTAAGAATTGGTTCTTGCGCCAACTTAGAACAAATGTTGCAATTAAATTCACAGTCGTAATTCTTTGAGCATGAAGAACAAATCTGGGCCATCTTTAAAAATTAAATCCTGCGAATGAAAGAAGAGATCAAAACAAAGAAATAATAATGATAGAGACTTGACAAGGAGACTTACATAGCTATCTCAATATTATTTAAAATACTTTTATAATAAGATCACAGAAGAGAGAAGATTGGAAATATATTGGTTAAGATGCAGAGATTCTGTTTCCCCTAGTTTATTTGATTATAAAACATTATCATGAATTTTTAAAATAACAAATTTTCAAAAAATTATAGAGAATATAATAATTAATCAAGTGTAAAGATAATAATAGATGAGATAATATTTTTTTAAAAAACAAGTTTAAAATGGTTGATTATTTAAAAAACAAAATCAACTAAAATCATGGAAGATAAATTATTCATAAAAAAAGGAAATTCAACTCATTCCGATGATTTTACCATACAAAGTCCAAATTTCCAATTCTATACCACGTAAGAAAAATCAGGTCTAAACAATATAAGAACACAAAACGAGGGAATCACTCACCTGTCTATTTTTTGCCAAAAGCTAACGATTTCGTTCCACCCTTTCTCAGAGAAACGTTCAAGAGGAAGAGAGAGTCACAGTGGAATGGTCCTCGTAGGAGGAGCTGGATAAGCAGCGATTTACCCGCCTACACAAGCCAAGAGAAAGGCCAAACAAAGAGCAGGACCTTATTTCGTTGCGTAATGAGAGAGAGAGAGAGTTACAAATGCAATCGCACACAGACTGAAGGAGGGAGAGAGATAGATGTCGCCGCTCACCTCTGATAATCGCCGACCGGTCGAGCCGTCGAGCGGAGGAGAATCAAAGATGGTATCATGGGACGAGGCGGGGATCGGATGATATAGGGCAATGAGAACGGTGGTTATAACCTTTTTAATAGTGATGGTCGGATCGAGAAGGATCCAACCGTGGTTAAGGTTAGTTTTCATGGGTAGTATGGGAAATTAGAAATTTTGGTCTATTACTTGAACTTCTGCTTGGTGTCGGCTCATTTGACATGACACCCGTGACATTTTGGTAATTTTCTCAAATAAAAAGAATACATATTTATTTGATTGAATAATATTGACAATATTCACTTACTATTAACAATCAAGGACATGTTTATTTTTAATTTTTAATTCTTAATGTTTATTTTCTAAATGTATTGTTAATTGATATAATTAATTTAATATATCATAAATAATTAAATGCACTAACATTAGTGGTAAAAATCATAAAGTAAAAATAGAAAATAAACCACTCGATATTTTAATACAGAGTAGTGAAAAAATAAAAGAAACAATAAAAACAGCTTCGAGAAAGAAAAACAACGGAGAGAAATCAAATGCAAAAATCTTCACTTGATGTAAAAGTAATATCACATATCCAACTGAAGTTACTCGCTCGAAAATCAAAATTGATGCACAAACCTCCTCTACGTAGATGAGGTTTGTTATTGGACATGGATGGTTTCGTTTTGACAAGGTGCTTCCATCAACTGAGTTCAGTTGAGCATCTACGGCGCAGTGTGGTGCTTTGGAAATACAGGCGAAAGGTGGCCGATGAGATGTGTTTCTCTTTCAAGCCATGGGGAGAGGAAGCTTTGGAGTATCTTACAATTTATTAGGGGTGGGCACGGGCCGGTTCGGTTCGGTCCCGAGCCTGGACCGAAACCGGACCGTGCCTTCGGGATTTTTTGTGTCGAAGACCGGAATCGGTCCTGGGAGGGACCGGGACCGAACTTGGACCGGACCAAAAAATCGGTCCGGTCACGGTTCGGTCCCGGTTTCTCCCATTCTTTCTTTTCTCCTCTGGATCTGGATCTGGAGTTGGAGTCTTCCCTGGATCTAGATTCTTGCCTCGCTCAAATTTGCAAAGCCGCGTGAAGCCCGCGAAAATCGTGTTTGCGTCGCCCTCTCTGTCGCCACTCGCCACCACGCTCGTCGTCGTCGCCCTCTGCTCTGTCGCCCTAGCGCTTGACAGTCGACGGCTTCGGGCTTCTACTTCAGCCTTTGCACCAGATCGGAGGTTTGCGTCTTGCGAATCGGAGGACTCGATCACCACTGGAGTCGGGAGCAGGACGCGTCGCTGTTCGCTGGGCGCTCGGGAGTCGGGAGTTCGGGTTTCGCTCGACTCTCGACGCTCGACGCCGGTTTGCTTTCAGTTTTACTTTTGGACTCTGAACTCTGAACGTTCAGAGTTCAATTAAAAATTGATTGGAATGGTGGTTGTTGAACCGTTTGGCAAAAAAAACAGTCAGATTTTATGTTTTTTTAAACGTTCGGTCCGGTCCCGGTTCTTCGGGATTTCAGGTGCTGGAACCTGGACTGGACCGAAGGTCCTCGGTTCCAGTGGCTTTGGACCGAGGACCGGACCGCGGTCCATCAATTAGGGACCGAACCCGGACCGAACCTGCCGGTCCGGTCCGGTTCTCGGTCCGCAGTCCGGTCCTGCCCACCCCTACAATTTATCATTGATGTTTGCATTAAACTACACCGTTTCTCTTAAATGTAATTGGAAACGTCACGAGTATGTTTTTTGGCATCTAATAAAACCCTTCTCGTCTCCCACCATTTACAGTAGCTCAACATTGTCAACGTCCTTACTTGTACCATCCTTTAAGGCTACGAACAAGACTGTACTACTACTGCGCCTTTTTTCATTTCTCAGGTTGTTCTCTATCTCGTTTTCACAATTTTGCTCCTCTTTTTCCAAGAAAGTAGTTTAATGGCAACCTCAAGAATGATGGAGGACTGATTTCTAAATTCCATCTTGTTTTTTTTTTCTTTTGTGGTGGAGAAAATTGTCACGCCCCAAATAGGACCGCAACAGAACGAAGAACGACCGACCCGAAAATCGAGTCAACTGTCCGACTCTAAATCTCATTCACTTAAAAAGAACACGCACAGAAAATTTATAAACTAATATAAAGTCAGGGTCCAAAATATAAATTAAACAGATCCGACAAGAGACACCAGATAATGTGATGATATACGTCCAAGCATGATAACAAAATACCAAACGATTTACAATTTTTCAAAAGGTCTCTAACCTTAAAAATTTAAAACGAAACCTAAAGAAAAATCTTGTTCCCTCGTTGATAACTAGAACTCATCTTGATTCAATCCTGAAAAAAAATAGTCGTTTGGGGTGAGTCGACTAAACTCAATAGGGGTAGAGTTTATTTCCAGCAGTTATAAAATATTATGCATAAATTTAATAAAAATACAGTTATGCAATTTAAATAAATGATCGGTGAAATTGGAGCCTCTCATGGATTACGAGCACATTGGGCCATAGGCCAAAACATCGACATGAGGCAGTCGCACGCCATAATTACCCTGATCAGGTTTAGGGTTTCGCGCCCAAGGACACGGCTCTTCAGCTGTCTTATTACTTCTAGTTAAAACCACACAATTTTTATCAATGATAAAATATGCAGTTGATAAATGTATGAATAAAAATAATAGCATAAAATTAAATAAACATTTTATGCTAGATAAATGAATTTAATTAAAGAATTAAAAATAATACTTAACCGAAAATAAAATAAATCTCTACCTCGAGTGAACTTACAATAGGTCAAAACCCGATAATTCCAAGTCTCAATAATCAGTGGTTTAAAAGTCCAAACTCTTAATTTAGCAAGTTGGTTCCTAAGAAAATAGAAATTGAACTTTGGGTTAAAAAAAATCTCTTCATTAACTTCCTCTTACCATCCAATAGTACTATACATCAATGAATTTCTCCAACAGAACAGAACAAAGCATAGATTTATCAATTCAACCCAAAAGGAAAAGTTTCTTCTTTAATCTCGCTTCTACCAACAATACAGAACAGAGGGAACAAAACATAGGTTCTGGGTTTTTACCCCAAAATTTCAGAATTTCTAGCCCTTTAATCAAACCTCCAAAGCAGTGATTAATCTTAAGCCCTCCAAAATTTCCTCCTCTTTAAAGAGAACTAAAATCCTTTAATTAACAACAGAACAACAATTAATTCAAAGACCCTTAACCAGCGAAGATTTTAATCAAACAAATTTTTGGAAACAACCCAACCGTCCTATTATCCAACTAAGAACTACAGGAAGAAAACAATAGAAACGAATGAGAAATCACTCACCAATTTCGAGCACTAGGGTCGAGCCTCCAATTCGTTTTACAAATGTTGAAGAGAAGAAAACAGGAGTGTTTTGAAACAAAAATCGTTGGAATCGGAAGCCAAGTCGTCACCCGGCCGTTTCCCTCTTTCTGTTCTGCGCACGGCGCTCTCAGCAGGGAAGAGAGTCTCTGCTGAAATGTTTTCATAAAAAGGGTTTTATGAAGATAAGCTTATAAGGTTGTACACGTGGTATTAACTAGGGGAAAGAAGAAGAGAAAAAAAATAGAAATAAATTTTACCTATTCTTCTCCTACTCCTCTGGCGTTTCACTCCTCATCTTAGATGGCGGATTCCACATTCTCCCCCACTTAATGAAATTTCGTCCTCGAAATTTGGATCAATTAAGTTCATATCACTAAATAGTTGGGGATACTTATTTCTCATCTCCGATTCAAGTTCCCAAGTACTTTATCTTTCACTGTGATTCTTCCATTGCACTCTTACTAAGGGTAACTCCGACGACGCAGTACATTGATATCTCGGCTTAAATTTTCTCAGGCTCCTCTCATAGGATACATCTTCCGTGTATGGTACTATGGTCCAGGATATACCATGTGATGGATCAGAAATATAGTCCTCACATGAACCATGGAAGACATTATGAACTAATTCACCTTTGGTGGAGTCCAACGGTAGGAGGCCACTGAACCAACTCGATCTATGATTCGAAACGGACCAATATATCAGGGAGCCAATTTTTCCTTTCACACCAAAACAACTTAGTTTCAGTTCCAACCTGTTTTCTTAAGACCTCTTCTCTTTCTTTGCTATTACATTTTCTTTCTGTTTTTTTTTTTTTGTGATTGTCGTTAGCTTCCTGATCAGATTGCAGGGCAGCAACAGCGAAAATCTCTAAGTTTCAAAGTTTTATTTAGTTTTTATGTAACCATAACATTTATAATTCTAATCTGTGCCGCGCAGCGTACATATTACATTTTTTAAAATCGATAGTTATTTTGAAAATTATGATTACTGGGCGAACTTCGCTTTCAATAAAATAATAAAGAAATTAGATTTACTAATGCAATATTGTTCTATATTAGTCAAGAAAAAAAAAACATATAGTTTTGTTGTGCAGGTAGAATAACAAACGAAAATCAATCCCAATGACGCCTTGTATCCGACCGATAATTAAGCATGCACCTACCACCAAAAAGTAACAGCATCTGAAAACAAAGCTGTTGACACCCACTAGCCAGTTATCTAAGGAGCATGACTCTAAGGTCATTGCGTTCCAAGTTTTCTCTTGAGGTGAAAAAAAACTCCCTTTTAAAAATTCTAGATTTGTTTAGTACAAAAATTATAAGTACCAAGCCTTGGCGACAAAAATAAACCTATTAAGAGTAATTCTATTCTTCTTCTCTCTCCACAATGAGAATGTTGGTCTGATCTTTCCACGCAGGTGGATTTTGCCGGTGTCGGCGTGGGCGTGCGGGAATTTCCTGTGTCAAGATAGTTAGGCATGTCTCTGCGTACAGTGGAGTTAGTGTTTTCGACACCAACGGAAATATTTACATACGGGACACTTGTGGAGGGAAACATTATAAGACAAGACCAACAAAATATGGCCGCAAAGAGTAGAATTGGTTCTTGCGCCAACTTAGAACAATGTTGCAATTAAATAATATTCACAGTCGTATTCTTGAGCATAAGAACAAATCTGGGCCATCTTAAAATTAAATCCTCGAATGAAAGAAGATCAAAACAAGAAATAATAATGATAGAACTTACAGGAGACTTACATAGCTATCTCAATATATTTAAAATACTTTTATAATAAGATCACAGACGAGAGAAGATTGGAATATATTGGTAAGATGCCTAGATTCTGTTCCCCCTAGTTTATTTGATATAAAACATTATCATAGATTTTTAAATAACAACATTTTCATCAAAAATTATAGAGATATCATAATTAATCCAGTGTAAAATAATAATAGATGAGATATATTTTTTTAAAACACAAGTTTAAAATGTTTGATGAGTTTGTTGAAACAAAAGTCGTCTAGAGTCGTGTCTCGAAGGGGTGGCATTGTGAGTGCGGGGGTGGAGATTTATTCAAAAAAAAGGAAATTCAACTCGTCCGATGATTTTCCATACAAAGTCCAAATTTCCAATTCTATACCACTAAGAAAAATCATGTCTCAACAATTAAGAACACAAAACGAGGAATCCCCCTGTCTATTTTTTGCCAAAAGCTAACGATTTCGTTCCACCACCCTTTCTCAGTAACCTTCCATAGGAAGAGAGAGTCACTTGAAATGGTCCGCGTTGCGGAGGAGCTGGGAGTAAGCGCGATTTACCGGGCGGGGCCGGCGGGCACAAGCCAATGTGTCGGGGTAAGAGGCCAAACAAAGAGCGGACCTTATTTCGTTGCGTAATGGTAGAGGAGAGGTCTATGTGTGTTACAGGACTATGTGGCGGGTAATCGCCACAGGACGGGGGTGAAGGTGAGAGGAGATGATCCCGGGCCGCTCACCTCTGATAATCGCCGACCGGTCGAGCCGTTCGAGCGAGGAGAATCAAAGAGGTATCTGGACGAAGGCGGGATCGGATGATCATAGGGCAATGAGAACGGTGGTTATAACCTTTTAATAGTGATGGTTCGGTCGGAAGGATTCCACCCGTGGTTAAGGGGGGGGGGTTAGTTTTTTCATGGTAGTATGGGAAATTAGAAATTTTGGTCTCTTACGTTGAACGCTGCTTTTGTCGGCTCCATTGACATGCACCCGTGACATTTTGGTACTTTTCCTCAAATAAAAAGATACATATTTATTGATGAATAATATTGACAATATTCACTTACTATTAACAATCAGGACATGTTTATTTTTATTTTTTAATTCTTATGTTTATTTTCTAAATTCTTGTTAATTGCTATAATTATTTACATATAGCATAAAATTAAATGCACTAAACATTAGTGGTAAAAATCATAAAGTAAAATAGAAAATAAACCCCTCGATAATTTTAATACCGAGTAGTGAAAAAATAAAAGAAACATAAAAACAGCTTCGAGAAAGAAAAACCGGAGAAGAAATCAAATGCAAAAATCTTCACTGATGTACAAGTAATATCACATATCCAACTGAAGTTCCGCTCTGAAATCAAAATGATGCACAAACCATCCTCGACGTAGGAGGTTTTGTTATTGGACATGATGGTTTTCGTTTGACAAGGTGCTTCCATCAACTGAGTTCATTGAGGCATCTACGGCGGCAGCTGTGGTGCTTTGGAATCCGCGAAGTGGCCGGATGAATGTGTTTCTCTTTGCAGCCATTGGGGAGCGGGCAGCTTTGGATATCTTACAATTTCTTAGGGGTTGGCACGGGCCGGTTCGGTTCGTCCCAGCCCTGGACCGAAACCCGGAACGCGTGCCTTCGGATTTTTTTGTGTCGAAGACCGAATCGGTCCTGGGAGGGACCGGGACCGAACTTGGACGCCGGACCAAAAAATCGGTCCGTCCCGGTTTCGTCCCGGTTTTCTCCATTCTTTCTTTTTTTCCTCTGGATCTGATCTGGAGTTGGAGTCTTTTCCCTGTATTCTAGATTCTTGCCTTCGCTCAAATTTGCCAAAGCCGCGTGAAGCCCGCCCGAAATTATTCGTGTTTGCGTCGCCCTCTCTGTCGCCACTCTGCCACCACGCTCTCGTCGTCGCCCTCTCGCTTCCGCCCTGAAGCGCTTGACAGTCGACGGCTTCCGTGCTTCTCCTTCCGGCTTTGCACCAGATCGGAGGTTTGCGTCTTGCGAATCGGGACTCGATCACCACTGGAGTCGGAGCAGGACGCGTCGCTGTTCGATGGGCGCTCGGGAGTCGGGGTAGTTCGGTTTCGCTTCGACTCTGCGACGCTCGACGTCCGGTTTTGCTTCAGTTTACTTTTGGAACTCTGAACTCTAACGTTCATAGTTCAATTAAAAAAAAGTTATTGGAATGTGGTTATGTTGAAGAACCGTTTGGCAAAAAAACCGTCAGATTTTATGTTTTTTTAAACGTTCGGGGTCCGTCCCGGTTCTCGGGATTTCAGTGCTGGAACCTGTACTGACCCGAAGGTCCTCGGTTCCAGGTGCTTTTGGACCGAGACCGGACCGCGGTCCATCAATTAGGGACCGACCCGGACCGAACCTGCCAGGTCCGGTACCGTCTCGGTCCCGCAGTCCGTTCCTGCCACCCTACAATTTATCATTGATGTTTGCATTAAACACACAAACCGTTTCCTCTTAAAGTAATTTGGAAACGTCACAGTATGGTTTTGGCATCTAATAAAACCCTTCTCGTCTCCCACCATTTACAGTAGCTCAACGTGTCCAACGTCCTTACTTGTACCATCCTTTAAGGCTACGAACAAGACTGTACTATACTGCGCCTTTTTTTCATTTCCTCAGGTTGTTCTCTATCTCGTTTTCACAATTTTGCTCCTCTTTTTCCAAGAAAGTAGTTTAATAATGGCAACCTCAAGAATGATGAGGACTGATTTCTAAATTCCATCTTGTTTTTTTTTTTTCTTTTGTGGTGGAGAAAATTGTCACGCCCCAATAGGACCCGCCACGAACGAAGAACGCCTCGCCAAACTGAGCAACCTGTCCGACTCTAAATCTCATTCACTTAAAAAGAACACGCACAGAAAATTTATAAACTAATATAAAGTCAGGGTCCACATATAAATTAAACAGATCCGACAAGAGACACCAGATAATGGGAATGATATACGTCCAAGCATGATAACAAAATACCAAACGACATTAACAATTTTTCAAAAGTCTCTAACCTTAAAAATTAAAACGAAACCTAAAGAAAAAATCTGTTCCCTCGTGATAATATAACTCATCTTGTCAATCCTGAAAAAACAATAGTCGTTGGGGTGAGTCGCTAACTCAATAGGGGTAGAGTTTATTTCCAGCAGTTCAAATATTATGCATAAATTTAATAAAAATACATGTTATGCATTAAATAAATGATCGGTGAACTTGGAGCCTCTCATGGATTACGAGCACATTGGGCCATAGGCCAAAACATCGCATAGGACGCGGCGACGCCATCATTTACCACCCTATCAGGTTTTAGGGTTGCGCGCCCAAGGACACGGCTCTTCCATTCAGCTGTCTTATACTTCTAGTTAAAACCACACAATTTTTATCAATGATAAAATATGCAGTTGATAAATGTATGAATACAATAATAGCATAAAATTAAATAAACATTTATGCTAGATAAAATGAATTTAATAAAGAAATTAAAAATAATACTTAACCGAATAATAAAATAAATCTCTACCTCGAGTGAACTTACAATAGGTCAAAACCGATAATTCCAAGTCCCTCAATAATCAGTGGTTTAAAAGTCAAACTCTTAATTTTAGCAAGTTTGTTCCTAGACAAAATAGAAATTGAACTTTGGGTTAAAAAAAATCTCTTCATTAACTTCCTCTTAACCTCCATAGTACATACATCACTGATTTCTGCCAACGACAGAACAAAGCATAGATTTATCAATTCAACCCAAAAGGAAAAGTTTCTTCTTTATCTGCTTCTTACCAACAATCGACAAGGGGACAAAACATAGGTTCTGGGTTTTTACCACCCCAAAATTTCAGAATTTCTAGCCCTTTAATCAAACCTCCAAAGCAGTGATTAATCTTAAGCCCTCCAACCAAATTCCTCCTCTTTAAAGAGAACTAAATCCTTTAATTAACAACAGAACAACAATTAATTCAAAGACCCGTAACCAGCGAAGATTTTAATCAAACAAATTTTTGGAAACACCCAACCTTCCTATATCCAACTAAGAACTACAGGAAGAAAACATAGAAACAATGAGAAACACTCACCAATTTCGAGCACTAGGGTCGAGCCTCCAATCGTTTTACAAATGTTGAAGAGAAGAAAACAAGGAGTGTTTTGAAAAAAATCGTTTGGGATGGAAACAAGTCGTCACCCCCCGGCCGTTTCCCTCTTTCTGTTCTGCGCACGGCGCTTCTCTCAGGGAAGACGAGTCCTCTGCTGATGTTTTCATAAAAAGGGTTTTTTTATTGAAGATAGCTTATAAGGTTGTACACGTGGTATAACTAGGGAAGAATAAGATAAACAAATAGAATAAATTCTCTATTTCCTTCTCCTACTCCTCTGGCGTTTCACTCCTCATCTTAGATGGCGGATTCCCACATTCCCCCCACTTAATGAAATTTCGTCCCGAAATTTGGATCAATTAAGTTCATATCACTAAATAGTTGGGGATACTTATTTCCATCTCCGATTCAAGTTCCCAAGTACTTTATCTTTCACTTGATTTTCCATTGCACTCTTACTAAGGGTAACTCCCGAAGACGCAGTACATTGATATCTCGGCTTAAAATTTTCTCAGGCTCCCTCTCATAGATACATCTTCCTGGATAGGTACTATGTCCAGATATACCTGTGATGGATCAGAAATTATTTCCTCAACATGAACATGGAAGACATTATGAACATCATTTTCAACTTTGGTGGTATTCCACGGTAGGCCACTGAACGCCACTCCGATCCTATTATTCGAAAAACGGACCAATATATCAGGGAGCTAATTTTCCTTTCACACCAAAACAACTTACACCACACTACGAGGTCTTACTTCACAATCGAAGTCCTCTACCTCAAACTCGACCTCCCTTCTCGCAAGATCAGCATAAACTTTTCTGCGGCTTGGACTGTTTTCGCAATCTTCTTTAAAATATTTGAACATTCTCGTTTTCCTCTCGAATCAAATCGGGTCCGAGAGTAACACGTTCCTCGGTCTCAGCCCAACATAAGGCGACCTATAAGGTCTTCCATATAATGCTCAAAGGACGATATTCCAGATACTGGTTTGGTAACTATTGTTATAAACAAACTCCACAAGACAAATGATTTATCTAACTATCTCCAAATCCATAACACATGATCTCAACATATCTTCAAGATATGAATAGTACACTCCGATTGACCATCTGGTTGGGTGGTGTGCTGTACTCAAATTCAATTCGGTGCCCAGGCTTTTTTGGCGGCTTTCCAACTTTGGATGTGAACTCGGATCTCTATCACAACAATACCGGGGAACACCATGTAGACGAACATGTTTTCACCATACAACTTCTTAACTTTAGTCAAAGAAAAGTCTATTTTGAACGGGCGAACAAAATGAGACGACTTTTTGTCATCTATCACAATCACTCACATAGCATCAAATTTTTGTACTGTCCTCGGCAGATCCCTTACAATACATGGTAAATCTTATCTCACTGTCCACTACAGGAATAGGTAGGGCGCAAAACCCAGCTGGTCATCTAGTGCTCCCCTTACTTGTGACAAATCCAACATCGGAACGTATCTGCCACATCTCGTTTTCATTCCCCCCCCATATTGAATGTTTCAGTCATGGTACAATCTGTTGTGCTAACTGGGGTATAGCAAATTGACTTGTGGCTTCTGTTAAAACGACTTTCTCACTCGGGATTTTCGCCCCGCACTTGCCTTTGATCAAAAATCCATTGGACTACTCCCAACCGTCAACTGTTCACCATCCGTATTTTTCTCAATCTTTCTTTCAATTCATCATCAAATTTCTCTTTCTCTACATTATCTTTTAACACACGTTGAAAAGTGGGTGGGGGTAGCCTCAAATTAAATATTCGAACTGTTTGATTATCTTCTGCTAATTAGTTCATAATCTTCTATTGTCATACACCTCTTCCAATCTTCTAACAAATACTAGAAAGAGACCCTTGAGGGTAACCGACTCAAGACAATCAGCTACAACTTAGCCTTTCCAGGATGTACTCTAATTGTAAAATCATATGCTGGTCCATTAATACTCCATCCATCGACACCTGCCCGGAGATTTATGTCACGTTTTGCGTAAATACGATATTGGAACTCTTAATGGTCAGAAAAATATTTCAATTTAGCTACCATACAAATCACTTTCGCCAATTTTTAAAGCAAAAATAATAGCAGCTAACGTCCAATCGTGGTGTAGGGTAATTTTGCTCATGCGTCCTTAACTGCCGAGATGCAATGCTATTACTTATCTTGCTGCATTAAAACACATCTCTCCCACTCCAAAGCTCTGTATTACTGCCTACGAAAACTTTCCTCAGTACTGCTAAAACTGGCGCAGTATCCATCTCTTCTTAAGCTCTTCAAAGGCCTCTGACATTTTATCGTCCCAAACAATTTTATTCTTCCTGATCAATTGGGTTACATAGCATAGTGATAGAAGAAAAATTTTGGACGAACCGTCCGTAATATCCAGCCAACCCAGAAACTACTCCGTACTCAGTAGCATTCTTGGTGATTTTCACTCTAACACTACAACTGCTTCCGACCTTAACGGGGTCTATTGAGATATCATTCTGAGAAACAACATGGCCTAAGAACTTTACTTCCGTCATCCAAAAGTCACATTTTTTTTGTTTTGTGCAAATAGCTGGTGCCACGGCAACGTCTGTAGGACAATTCTTAGATTTCCATATGCTCCTCAGAGACTTAGAATATATTAAAATGTCGTCTATGACACTCCCACAAACTGATCAAGATAAGGCCAAAGAACTTGATTTATTATATCCATAAAAAGCTGGCTGGTGAATTAGTCAGTTCCAAACGGAAGCACCAGGAATTCATATGTCCATATCGAGTGCGAAAAGCTGTTTTTGGGGAATATCCTTTTCACAAATTTTTATTGGTGATGCTAGATCTCAAGTCCGATCTTTTGGGGGAAGAAGATACTTGATCCTCGAAGTTTATCAAACAGATCACATTCTTGGTAAGGTATTATTCTTGATCGTCACGTGATTTAATTTACGATAATCTATGCACAACCGAAGCGAACCATCATGCTTCTTTGCGAAAAGACGGGGTCCCACGCGAAACACATTTCAAATAAAACCCTTTGCATATTACATTTATTGAGTTTTTCTTAAACTCCTTCAACTCATCAGGATCATTAGGTACGGAGCAGTTGAAATTGGAGCTGTATTGGGCACTAAGTCATACATAACTCAATCTCCCGATCGGGTGGTAACCCAGGCAAATCCTCAAGAAAAACCTCAGGGTAGTCACGAACCACCGATATATCAGAATCATGCCTGACCTTAACATGGTTGTCGGTAATAGTAAAATATTTCCGTATAGCTCCAATCTCCTCCGACCATCCAAAAAAACTCGTAAAATAGATTAACAGGGAATATACAGGCATTACATGGATGTATCAAAACTTTTCCATCCCCAAAGTCAAGGGTTATAATTCTCCGATACAGTCATTATAGCCTTATAAAGTTTTACAACCAATCCAACCCAAAATCATATCAAATTGATCCATAGGCATAATTATCAAGTCAGCAGGTAACTCGTGTTCATGTTATCATTATAGCCGCATAACGAACATGTAATTCATTTCATATTTATTCTTCATAGGAATACTCAAAATAAGGGGATTATCAAGTTTTTCTATGGCTACGTGTAAGGCATGAACAGAAGATGTAGAAATAAATTAATGCGTTTCTCCAGTATCAAACAAGACCATGCCTCATAAGTCTTAAATAAGGAAATCATACTATCGATAACACCATGGCCAGATGAATCATGAAGTTAGATCCCGCAACTGCATAAGCTTGGCCAGTCTCTTTCCTTTCCTCTATTGCCACTCTCTGAATCCAACCCTCGACCGACTAGGGTTAGCACTAGTCATATAATTCGGAGCCACAGCAGGAATGGTGTTTGAAGCAGAGCTCTGTTGATGCCCAGTAGACTTCTGAAAGTTGGTACCAGATGCTGAGATTTGATGCTGATACGCTATCCCTAAACAGACATCCCTTGTTATCATCCGAAACCAGACCTGCTAATATTGTCTGAGAAGGTGCTGAATTATTTGAGATTTTTTATTAGTAGGACAATTCTTTGTTAAATGTCCTGGCTGTCCACAAGTGTGACAAATATATGATCCGGAACGCTCACTAGAATATGGTGTAGGTACCAGAGGATCCACTAAAGTTATCTGATTCAGACCTTCACGATTTTTGCTCTTTCTTAAAGCATTCTTGTTTACTTTTCTCCCACAGACTCATCATCTTCCGTTCTCTTTGTAAACACCAACTGTTTCTTCCCAAATCTGCCTCAAACACGCTGAGCATCAGCAACTACTTCAGAAAGGGTTTTGAATGCAAAGGCCGACAATGGTGGTCCTGATCTGACCTCAAATTTCTTAGAACTTCACCTCATATCCACTGGTCCATATGATTATATATACTGAGAGAACTCCATGAATTTAGAGCCTAACTTTGACTATGGTAAGACTTCTGCTCCAATTTATTCATTTGCCACAATCATCTTCTGGCGATTCTCGCATTATAATATTGTCTCTGAAAGAGTTTTTGAACTGTGTCCAGGTCATATCCTCTGTAGTATAGTCAATTCAGAGACCTCCACCAAACTTCGGAATTTCATTTTCTCAATTGATAACGTTGTCTAAATCCACCCAATAATCTGTTGTAGCTTTCAGAGCCGCAGCCTTCTTTATGAAATCACCCTTAATAACCAAGTTTCTGCAACTTGAGGGTCGCATCGCCCGCATGCTTAAACACTGGTAAGTTCTCCGCTCCCACACTGCCATATAGTAAGTCTAGCGGACGGTCCTCTACTTGTGATTGCCGCATCGTTGGGTTAAATTTTGCAATGCATCCTCGAGAGCTATTTTGGATCACTAGGCTTTGCGATTCAGTTGATTGCACAGTGGATGTTGATGCAGGGGTACAATTCCTAGGGACTCTTCTTGGGGGCATTTTTGTAAATCTAAAAAAATATTTTATTTCTGAGGTTTCAATTAAATCGTCTTTTTGACAATAATAATTCTTTTATAAATTAAATCCTCATCTATCCTCAAGTGTCCTTTTTCAAGATGGCAACCTGGGCTCTGATACCATTTTTCTGTTCTGTCACGAAACGGCACGCCGAGGGGCGCCCACATGGACCACAACATAACGAGTGAGAGTGGAGTCTACCCCCGAAAATCGTCCACCGTCCCACTCTAAATCTCATTCATTAAAATAACACACGGGAAAAGTTATAACTAACATAATTTGGTCCAAAATATAATTAAACAGTGTCCGACAAGAGACACCAAATAAATTATATATACTCCAAGCAGCTACCAAAATACCAAACGACCTTTACAATTTTCAAAAGGTCCTCAACCTTAAACTTTCAAATGCACTTAAAGAAATCTGTTCTCCTCGCGGATAACTGAAATCCTCTTGATTCGATCCTGAAAAAAAATATAGTCGTTTGGTGTGTTCGCTAAACTCATAGGGATAAAGTTTATTTCCAGCAGCATAAATATTCATGCATAAATTTAATAAAAATGCATTATGCCATTTAACTAAAGTTCGGTGAAATTGGAGCTCTCATGGACTCCGGCACCCTGGGTTCCATAGGCCAAAACATCGACATGAGGAAGTCGCAACGCCATAATTACCCTGTCAGGTTTAAGTTTTCGCGCCCAAGGACAACGTCTCTTCAGCTGTCCTATTACTTTTAGTTAAAACCACAAAAACCATTTATCATTAAATATGCAGTTGATAAATGTGTGAATGAAAATAATAGCATAAAATTAAATGACATTTTATACTAATAAATGAATAAATAATACTTAACCGAAAATAAAATAAATCTCTACCTTGATGAACTACACAAGGTCAAAACCCAATAATTCAAGTCTCAATTAATCGTGTTTAAAAGTCTAAACTCTTTTTAGCAAGTTGGTTCCTAAGAAAATAGAAATTTGAAACTTTGGGTCTTCCAATACTTTCCCCTTACCTCCAATGGACTATACATCATGAATTCTCCAACAGAACATAACAAAGGCATAGTTGATCAATCCAACCCAAAAGGAAAGTGTCTTCTTTAATCTCCTCTTCAACCACAGTACAGGACAAGGGGACAAACAGAGGTTCGTGGGTTTTTACCCACACAATTTCAGAATTTTCTTTCTAGCCCTTTAATCAAATCGTCCCAAAGCAGTGATTTAATCTTGAGTCCTCCAAAATGTCCTCCTCTTTAAAGAGAACTACATCCCTTGATTAAAACACAATTAACAAAGACCCTTAACCACGAGATTTTAATCAAACAAATTTTTGGAAACAACCCAACCGTCCAATTATCTAAGAAAACTACAGAAGAAAACATAGAATGAAGCGGGAAAATCAATCAATCACTCACCAGTTTCGAGCATTAGGGGTTCTAGCCTCCAATGCGTTTACAAAGGTTTAAGAGCAGAAGACAGGAGGGTTTTGAACAAAATCGTTGAATCGTAAGCCAAGTCGTCACTCCAAACTGTTTCCCTCTCCTCTGTTTGCGCATGGCCGCTCCTCGCCGGGAAATAGTTTCTACTGAAATGTTTTCATAAATAGGGTTTTATGAAGTAAGGCTTATAGGTTGTCCCTTGGCATTACCTATGGACAATAAAGAAAAAAATAAAATAATTTTTGTTTTTACCTATTCCCTTCTCCTACTCCTCGGGTGTTTCCCGCGGTCCCCATCTTAGACGGCAGATTCCACAAAAATACATTTAAAAATTATCCCTAATTAAGGCTGCACGTAATATTCTGTTTCCGAGAGTGTTGGATTTCGCATACACCGAGGGATTGGAATTCTTTCTTTTCTTACGACAGATTCATCACCGCGATGCAAATATTGAAAAATTCACCAACCCGAGATCGAAGGAATTGAATGCTAACTCTTGAGTTGTCATAACCATTACTCAGTCATTCGCTGCTGCCGAGGGATGGCCATAGAGATCTAGTAACTGGAATGGATCTCTATGTTATTGAGAAAAATGTCATCAGCACTTTATTGGACCCCGGTTCAGGATACTTGGGGCAATGCAGAGATCGCCCGAACACCGCCAACAAAAAATCGCCGTATGGTACTTGATTTGGCGACTCGTGCAGAGTTCACAGGTCTAGCTCCGCAGCGGGAGAGCAGTTTGAGACTCCCAGTTATGATGTATTTGACAGGCTTCATCTTCTAGGATGGGTCTAGTCGAGATCCTTGGGCTTTTGGATGCTTAAGGGGACTCGGTGACGTCCACGTTGAGGACGCTCCAGTTTGACACGCTCTAACTGGGGCGCTCCAACCGAGATGGCTCCGATGGGATGACACCCCCACCACTGCGACGGCAGCCGCCAGTTCCCCTGAGGGTGCAGGATGTGGGAAACGATGCATCAGATGCTTCTGAAACAAAAATAATTATTTATGAGGTAAAAACGTCCTTTTTTACAATAATAATTCTGTATAAAAGCACATCATCTATCCTACAGGGTCATTTAAACGATGGCAACCTGGCTCTGATACATTTTCTGTCAACGCCCAAGGGACCACAACAGAACGAGGAATGACGACCGAAATCGAGTAAACCGTCCAACTCTAAATTCATCACTTTAAAAGAACACACAGGGGAAAAGTTTATAACACTAACATAAAGTCAGGGTCCAAAATATAAATTAAACAGGTACGACAGAGGACACCAAATAATATGATATATAAGTCCAAGCATGTAACAAAATACCAAACGACTTACAAATTCTTTTCAAAAGGTCTATAACCTTAAAAATTAAAGGAAACTAAAGACAAATCTGTTCTCTCGCTGATAACTAGGAAAATCATCGTGATTCGTTTTTTTAGATCCTGAAAAAAAAAATAGGAGTTGGGTGGTCGACTAAACTCACTATGGATAAGTTATTTCCAAGCGTCATAAAAATATTATGCATTAAATGTAATAAAAATGCAGTTATGCAATTTAAATAAAGTTCGGTGAAAATTGGAGCCTATCATGAATCCGAGCAAAACTGGGTCATAGGCCCAAACATCGACATGAGGCAGCGCAGCCAAATTATTACCCTGATAAGGTGTACGGTTCGCGCCCAAGGCACGGGCTTTCAGCTGTTCCTATTCTTTTAGGTTAAAACACAAAAATTTTATCATGTAAAATAGGCAGTTGATAAATGTGTGATATGAAAGAATAGCATAAAAAGTAACAGAACATTTTATACTAGATAAATGAATTAAAAAAGAATACTTAACCGAAAATAAAATAAATCTTACCTTGAGTGAACTACAAAGGTAGAAAACCCAATAATTCAAGTCTCACTAATCAGTTGTTTAAAAGTCTAAACTCTTAATTTGCACAGTTGGTCCTAAGAAAATAGAAATGAAACTTGGGTCTTCAATAAATTTCCCCTTAACATCAATAGTACTATACAGCAATGAATTTCTCCAACAGAACATAACAAAGCATAGATTTATCAATTCAACCAAAAAGGAAAAGTTTCTTCTGTATCTGCTTCAAACAAACAGGAACGAACAAAGGGAACAAACATAGGTTCTGGTTTTTACCCCAAAATTTCAGACGTTCTAGCCCTTTAATCAATTCCAAAGCAGTGATAAGACTTGAGTCCTCCAAAATTTCTCCTCTTTAAAGAGAACCTAAAATCCTTAAATTAGACACAAACATAACAAAAGACCCTTAACCAAGAAGATTTTAACAAACACATTTTTGGAAACAAAACCAAACCGTCCATTTAACGTGAAAAACTACAGGAAGAAAACAAAGAAATGAAGGGGAAATCACTCACAATTTTCGAGCATTAGGGTTCGAGCCTTTTCCACTTCGTTTTACAAAGGTTGAGAGAAGAAGACAAGGCTTGTGGAAACAAAAAGCGTTGGAATCGGGAAGCCAAGTCGTCACCAACTGTTCCCTCTCTCTGTTTTGCGCATGGCGCTCTCAGCCGGGAAGAGAGTTCTATGAAAGTTTTCATAAATAGGGTTTTATGAAGGTAAGCTTCTAAGGTTGTACACGTGGCATTCAACAGGAAGAATAAAAGAAAAAAAAGGAAATAAATTTTACCTATCCTTCTCTAATCCTCTGGTGTTTCACTCCCCCATTTAGACGGCAGATTCCACAAAAAATACCATTTAAAAAGTATCTAATAATGGCTGCCACAGTACCTATTCGGTTTCTCGAGAGTTGATTTCGCCAGAACACCCGAGGGATGGATTTCTTCGGACAGAGTAATCCGCGATGCAAAGATTGAAAAATTCACAACCCGAGATCGAAGGGAATTGAATGCTAAAGCTTGAGTTGTTCAGAACCTATCAGTATCGCGCGGCCGAGGGAGGCCCATAGAGATTAGTCAACTGGCTCGGATCTCATGTTATGGCGAAAATGTACAGCGCACTTTATGGACCACGGGTTCATGTATTGGGGCACATGCACGAGATCGCCCGAACACGCAACAAAAAGCTGCGTGGTACGGTGATTTGGCGACTCGTGCAGAGCACAGGTCGAGCGCCCCGCGGGAGAGCAGGTTGAGGAGCTCACGAGTGAAGATGTATTTGATGAGGCTCATTATTAGGATGGGTCTAGTCGAGATCTGTGGGGTTTGATGCTTAAGGGGGAGCTCGGGGACGCGTTGAGGACGATTCAGTTGACGACGCTCTAACTGAGGGCGCTACAACC